>PVKS010006814.1:52787-76381 GCA_004027875.1 Aplodontia rufa | reverse complement strand
ACACCATCACATTCATCTTATGTGGGTAAAAACTGATGCTTAGAGATTGAAAACTGATGTCCCAAAGTCAGATAACAATCACCAGAACAGAGATTCAGAAACAGCCTTCTAACCCATGGTACTCAAACCTTAATGCTCATATGGAAACACACACACACACACACACACACACACACAACCTAGGGAAGCTCATGAAAACTGCACACTTCCAGGTAATAGCCCTCACATTTTCTGACTCAATGGATATGGGATAGAAGTGTATCCAAGGGGATCCAAGGAATCTGGGGTCTGATCAAGAAAAAAGAGATGGCCACAAGAGACTGTGACACCTGACAAACTTGACTGGAAAGAGCTGCATAAGAGGGGAAGACCCTTGCAACATGAGACCAGCATAGAGAAGGGGTCACACGCAGGAAAGGAGAAAGACAAGGAAATGCCCCAAGGAGGGGGAGCAAAGAGAGGAACTGTGTCCAGGAGATGTAGGTGATGTCACTCAGCAGAGATCCTCTGTGTCAGAGAATTCCTGAGGGCTTTATTGCTATAAGTTTCTATCTAATCAATGAATAATAGTGGTGGGTAAGGTTTAGTGGGTATTGTAAATCTGGTGGCTCTAAATGACTAAAAAATCTGCTTGTCTGGGCTATCTTTAGAGCAACTGGATGTGCACACATTGGGTTTGGTGCTGGCAGACTTTCAGCTGATGGGTCCCCTTCTGCAGTGGCAATAAGATACACAAACCCACCTTTGACTCATTTATAAGACAGCGTTATCTCCAGAGGCAGTAGCTCTTGCAACTATGACAGCCCCCATTTGGAGGAAGGAAAACACACATCGGGCTCCAGTGTTCAGCTCTTTTCACTGCACCACAGCCAACTCAAACAATCGCTAAACATGTCCGTTGGTGGTTTCCTAGGAGAAGGCGGTTTCCTGGGAAGCCAAGCAGAAGGTGCTGGGCACAGGTTGCTGGTGTCAGTGCATGCAACCTGCTGGATGGGCCTCAGACCTGGGCTAGGGGCTCAGACGTGTTTCTTCATCTTAATGAGGACAAATTTTCTCCTGTAATCATTCTTTATGACCAAAGTAAGAAAGGGAAGTTTGGCCAATGAACTTGGAAAAATCCATTTGGAAGCAACCAGGGAATGTGCACCACATTTTGAACACCTTGTTTTATGATTCAGGCTGAAATATACATGGAACTATGATAGAAGCTCAGCAATGGCAGGAACCAGGTTTGTCTGAGGCATGATCACATGCCCAGCATTTAAAGCAAGGCTTTCCAGAGAAGGACCACTAATGAACAAGGACATAAGAAAGGACGCAGGAATATCCATGTTAGTGGGCTCCGTGTATTCAAGTTGGTGAACTAAAAAGCCTGCCTAGAGCCTGTAACTCTGATCAGTTCTCCCATCATCCATGCCAGATGGGGGCTCAGATTCTGTCCTCACCACAGGGCTGAGTCACAAACCGTGGCTGCCACTGGGGATGTGACATTTAAACCAGCACTTAACAAACTTCTCAGAGATTATTTTGAGAGGGCTAGGGGGATGTAAGAGAAGGAATAACATTGATTTGAAAAAGGGGCCTACTCCTCGTTTCCCTTACAGGTAGGAATGAAGAAGGAAGTTCAGGTTTTCCCTTAGCATTTCACTTCAATGTTCTTGTCCCCATCTCATTCTTTATAATTCAATCTGCTTCCTAACACCCAGGATCACCTGATGGGAGGCTGATTTGTTTTTTTTTTTTTTTGGTCTTGACACTCAATTTGCCACCCCAACCTCAGATTTCTCAAACCCATAGATCCCTCCAAACACACCTGATATCATGTCACATAAAATGTGTGCCAAGTCTCCACGTTAATGTCAGAAAGTGCAGTACCTGCTGGAGAGCTCACCCCATGAAGGGAAATATAATGATTCTAAATTGCAGTTGCCAACATTTTGTTTCATAGTAAAATAAAGGTATAATTTCTTCTAAATGGTGAAATTCACTACATTTCCTCTTTTGCAAGCAACAAAAAAAAATCTGGTTCATTGCCACTCTGATTATATCTCACTGCCGAAGACAAGCCTGATCATTCGCTGTAAACACATGCATGGGTAATTTTAAAACAATGTGGAAGCCAGGAATGGTGGCACATACCTGTAATCCCAGCAACTTGGGAGACTGATTCAGGAGGATCATAAGTTCAAAAACAGTCTTAGAAATTTAGAGAGACCCTAAACAATTTAGCAAGACCTCCTCTCAAAATTTTAAAAATATTTTTAAAAATTAAAAGGGCTGATAACGTGCCCCTAGTTTCAAACCCCAGAACCAAAATACAAAAAAGAGACAATGAGGATCTTTGCTGTTCCTTATATAACCCATGGCGTTTCTTACAGAGGAAGCATTAATTATGCCCTTCCCTCTACCACTAGGCTCTTCCTTTCTTCCTGGCCATCCTTTAGTCATCACTTCCTAAATTCCTGCTTTTCAAAGTATGCTCCACGGTCCAGCAGCTCTTGCCTCACCTGGAAACGTGATAGAGACACAGAACCTCAGACCCACCCCAGCACCTCTGAGCAACAGGCAGCAGGCTAGAGAAATCCCAGGTGCTTCGTGGCATGCTGGAGTTCAAGAAGTATAATCCTGGAGGGTACTGCACTGAGGAGGCCCCAACTCTGCCTTCCTCTTCCTCCTATATACTGCATATTCTATTACTATGAATTTAGGAAACTCCCATTCCAAAGATGGATTTTTCCAACAGTCTGTTTGCAATTAATTATATTCGTTGCAACTCAATTGGATATGATGAGATCAGTTTCATGTGTTGCATAAATTTTTTTTTAAAAGACAATGAGAAGGGGGAGAGAGAGAGGAGAGAGAGACAGAGAAAATCAATTTTTATTAAGTTTTTCGCATGGCTTTCGTTTCTCCAACACTTAGTTGTGTATGTGGATGCTGGCATTTGAACCCATGTACATACTGGGCAAGCCACCGTTCCAGCCCCCATATAAGATTTTTTAATGAAAAAAATAAAACCATTAGAATAGAATGGAAAGTGTCACCTAGTAAGTTTATTTTTCACTAAACTTTGAAATAATATAATCTGTGCTGTGTTCATTTATACTGGAATATCTATATCTACACAGATGTAGATACACACACACACACACACACACACGCACATGCACACAGGTGGCCAATGGCACAAAAGCTTAAACTCCTCTCCACTAGGCTTCACATCTCTTGAATTCAAGGACTTATTGACCCATTTTCTGTGTATACAACCTCCAGCACAGTGATGGGACAGAGCATAAGCTCAGTGTATGTGGAATATTGCACAGGAGACTATAAATCATCTGAAATGTCATCACCTATTAGAATAGATGACAAATGTTGAGAGGGTTATTGACAACAAGAAGTTTGAAGGGATTGGCAAGCCCAGGACTTAGCAGAGAGGGAAGGAAGTTGGCCCAGATCTGAGTCTCTTTCTTGGGGCAGGCCTTGACCCAGCACCTGATGGAGTTCTTACTAACCAATCACCTGCCTTTTTAAAATTTTTTCTTTCTTGTAGTGCTGGGAATCAAACCCAGAGCCACATGCATGCTAGACAAGCACCCTACCACTGACAAATACCCCCAGTTCCTCATGTACCTTTTTCTAAGAATAAAAACAACATATATTTAGGGTATATAACATGATTTTTAATTTACATATACATAATTAAGTGATTGAAACAATCAAGCTAACTAGTATATACCTCTCATCACACAACTCTGCATGTGTGTGTATGTGTGTGAATGAACCAATATCTCTGATGAACAGTGATGTGAAAATCTTCAATAAGTACTAGCAAATAATTCAACAATACATAAAAAAGATTATTTTCCATGACCAAGTGGAATTTGTCCCTGGGTTGCAAGCTTGGCTTTACACATGCAAATCAAACTCTGTGATACCTCATAATAAACAGAATGAAAGCCAAAGCCCACATGACCATGTGCATGGATGCAGATCATATGCTTTTGACAGAGTAAAGAGATCATAAAATAGCTTTCATGTGAATGGAAAAACATCCCTGGGGATATCACATAAGGCATGGTCAAGAATGACCCTGGCTTGAGCAATACTGACCAGACATAGCAGTTCTAAAATGTGAGAAAGGAATAGAGAACAGTGTGGGGAAGATTCCGGTTTGAATCCCAGGAAAAATCTTAACTGAAGAATGGCAAAACAATGGAGATGAAGGACTTCCTTGGGACCAGAATCGGACATCCTTTCACTCATTCATTTCTCATTCATCAAGATAGGTCCTCCTACGTGCTGATACAATTCTAGCCACCAGAGACCCAGAAGAGAACAGAGTAGACAAAATGGTGCTCTTCTCCCTGATCCAACATTCTGTGAAAGGAGGAAGAAAGAAACAAGCATAACCTCATGTTTGTATCAATCTTCGTATTGTGTTTCTGTTGTATTATTCCAAATTCTGCATGTTATGTTTATATATATATATATATATATATATATATATATATAATGATATATGATATGTGAGTATGTGATATGGTGATTGCAGGTGATAATGCTGGCAAACCAGATGGAAAGTGAGAAATAGTCGTCCATTAATTCCTTCTCTTAGGCCCCTAATCCATGAGCTAGGAAAGATCAGGGTAAGTTAAAAACTACCAGATGTAAGGTTTATTCTGATGTTTTTATGCGGTGTGATTTAAAGTCTCACTTTTTGATTGAAGCCTGGCAATCTGACATTAAAGAAGAGTAGCATTGTAAAGCCCTAGGATGGTCAACCCAGTGATGCTGAAATTCTGTTCTGTATATTATACAGTATCAGCAACTGGCTGGGAGAGGAGCGGCCCTGGCTACCCCATGCCTCTCCACCCTCCAGCACCTCACCACTTACCATCCGCTCATTTACGGAGATACTGAGGAAGGTGGTGTGGGGCATTATTATCTCCTGAATAATGCTGACAGACTTGTCCAACACCTTCAGCTTTCAGATTAAGAAATTGAGATTAATCAGGACTGACTTGATCAAAACGTCATATGGAAGAAAAGCTAGGCATAGAAATATGAATCATGCCTGTTTTGCCTGATCTTGGTCAATGACAAATAACAGACATTCTAGAATGTCTCACCACAGATACAAGTTTTCCAGGCTGTTTCCCTTCGTAGGCAGAAGAGCAGGACCCAGGCCAAGCTCCTGCGTGACAGTGACATCACAGTTCCCTATCTGCAGTGGATCCTACACATACCTCACCCAGATGCTTTCTCCCACGGGTAACCAGTAGAGCCAACCCTCTGGGAATGCCATCATTCACAGGTACCCTACCCTGGCACACGCCCATTACTCTGAATCCTGGTGTGTTAAAATCAGAACATATTTTGTCTACTTGCTCTCAGATGTGAAAACAACATGTCTTTTCTAATTTACTGCTTTGCACTTCTCCTTCACCCTGATTCAACACCAACATGATTTTTATTATCTCTACTCTGCTAGTGCCTGGGAAGATATTTCCTTCTTTGAATTCAAACTCATCCAATGCCAGTACTTTCTCTAATGGGCTTTTCTTTGGCCGGACCCCATTTCTCATAAAGTGAGCACATGTCAGTACACCAACCCTTGATGTCTCATTCTGAAGCCCCTGTTGACCCTCCATGCTATTTTTCTCTGCATTCTACAGCAATACCTACCTTCCATTGACTCTGTCAGTTGGCCAATGTGTCATTTATTGTTGCAAATTTGAATTGAGGAATTGAGATGATCTGTTTTATAAAAGGTCTGATTTTTTTTCCACTAACTTTTTTCCCCCATCTAAATCATTTAAAGTACATACGAACAGATGGAACTGTTTTTAAACACAGTTGCAGAATTTTTCCTCTTAGACACGTGTCCACACGTTCTGGTAAGCTGGTTGAGTAACCTGGTTAACCCGTTGAAAGGATCTGTGACAGCCATTTTCCAACCCTTCTGGGGCTCAACGATCCCCTCTGGTATGTCTGCTGTGCACATCATTTGCTTTCTTTCTCAGAGGAGGCTTCTAAGCTCTAATGCCAGCTCACGGAACAGTTTCTTCCAACCACTGTCCATAAATTCCCTGCAACCACACTGGAGATGGCAGCTGACCATTTCACGGCCACTCAGGCCAAATCTCTCTTTAATTTTGATCTCCAAATGTTGTCCCCAGTCCTTCAAGGCTTGGAGCTGGAAACATCACACATCCCCTAAGACAGCAACAGCATCCATGTTTACTTTTAAAGAATGCATATCAAGAGGCAAGCACCCACGTGCTTCAGCTGAAATGAAAGGGCATTCGTGTGGGGTGGCAGATTGTGGGGAAGTTTTATGTTTCAGCATACTCCAGGGAAAAGAAAAGGAAAATGGTTTTCATTCCTGGAAGGGAATAATAAAGAAAAAAGAGAAAGCACAAAAGACAGAGAACTAGTGTGGACCACAAATAAACAAACTAAGGGAATCCCAACTATATAACTAGGGGAAAAAATGGTGTCTCCCTTAACCCCTCCATCAAAATGCTCAATTCCATCAACTGTGCTGCTGATGGGGAGATGATGCTGGTTTTGTGATTGGGAATTAGCTGCCCTTTTTCTGTAGGAGGCCAAACCCAAGAAGTGTAAATGCAGAAAGCTTCAGGCTTTTTCAGTGGAGCAAGCTCCTCAAAAAGGATCTGAAAAGAACAGAAGCAGCTGGCCATTCCAGCCCACAGTTTGAAGCTTTCCACAGCCTGTTTGCCTTGGCCCTCCTCTGCCATTCCTTTCTCTCTTTTTTCAGAAGTGTGAAATGGGTTGCTTGCTGGTATTTGCTCTGTGGTCTCTGCTAACTCCTCCATCTGTATAAACTTAGCTCTGCCAATTGAGCAGTTTAGCAGCACTTTCTCTTCAGCTGGCTCAAAGGGACACGGAGGTCCTATTAAGTGATGCTGGCTGTTGGCCTGAGTGTGAGGCTTAACTGTGCTGCCCTCCCTGAGGCTGGGCCTTCCTTCAGAGCGCAGAGCTGAGCAGATGAAGATGAAGTGATCCAAGGGTACATTTTGGGGCCTTTCCCAGGCTCAGGGGAGTGACAGAGGTGGCTCTGCTGTGCCTGGGCATCTGAGCAGCTGGAAGATAGAGTCCTCCCTTCTTTTCCGTAATATTCTTTTGGGGATAAGGACATCCACAGGAGAATCTGACTCCCACGTTTGACCATTTTCCGCCCATTTTTATCTGTGTCTGGGTTGATCCCTCCAGCAAGATGCTGACGGCCCTTCAACAGCGACAGGTCAGCCATGAACCAGCAGCATCCTCCGTTCTGATCTCAGTGTAACAGTTTAGACTCTTCAGTTAACTGGTGTTTGCTAGTTGCTGTTACATGGATACATTTTTGTCAACTATAACCATTTGCCTTGGGTCAGAGGCTGAAAATCAGTAGAGCTGTTGGTTTCTGCCAAGCTCAACAAGTATCTCTGTGAAGTGTAAATAGCTATTAATGAAAGGAGTAGCCACAACTAAATAAACCGAGGTCGAGGACACATGAGCCAAGAGGAGAGCTGTTTGTTGGCGTGTTTGCACTGTGTGAGGATGAACCCAGCCCATGGGGTCCTCAGCGGGGGAGAGCAGAAATTAAAAAGATGAATCAGAATAAATAACCACTAAGAAGTGGTTTGCACCAGTGCCCTATTATGCAGAGTGACCTTAAGAGAGACCCCAATTACATAAGGATTGAAGCCCGAGAGCTCTTCTTGGGGTTCTCCAAGCCAACGCTGGCAAAACTTTACCCAGGGGCTTCTTGGAGAAAAGTTGCCTTCAGTCACTAGTGTGCTTTATGTAGATGCTAATCCTTCAACATCTAGCTTCCTTTTATAACCTTGATCTAGATCATTCATTCTTCCGCTCACAATAAGGAAATGCTAACCTCCACAAAATGTATTCCCGGGTTTTTAAAGTTTTTTATGTCTGTGCAGGGAATCAGAAAAGACATGGTTTCCAGGATTATGTTAAATAAAATGAATTTTATAGAATGTTCAATGAAATGTTAGGAATAAAGTGAGTCTTCAAATAATGGTAATAAAAAAAAAAAAGCAGACCCTAATCTGAGACTAGTGTAATACTTTAAGTAAGAAAAAATGCAATTGCATTTCTTAAAGCTACCATTATATTGTGATCAGTAATTTCAGAGTGGACAGAAACTTAAGCATGAGGAGGTTCATGATTTTCATAAGAAAGCGTTCCACATCCCACAAACCCTGGGTGTCAAATCAAGGGCACAGATGCATAGAGGTATTTAGACTTAGGGAGTCATGTAGTGGAATTACCATGATGAAATCAGAACATTGAGAATCACTGGAAAATATTCCAACAAGGCCACGAGACATACAATCCAAAGCATACAGAGTGAACTTTTCCAAGGCAGGGCTATCAGCATGCTATAAGAAGACATATCAAAAATAAATTAGCCCATCTGCTTTTAATTTTCTTTGGCTAATTTAACTCTGGGCTCCTGGATGGAAGAGTTTATGGTCCCCCCATATCCAGAATAATATTGTATAGTAAGTGTTTAATAAATGAGGGCAAAAGCTTAGATTCGAATCTTGCTTCTACAACTTCCTACCTGTGGAACTTTAGCCTGAGTTTTAATCTCTTCTTCCGTTAAATAAGGAGAGATTCCCTGTAGGGTGTTATGAGAATTAAAGGCCTCTGCCTTTGAGAGCTTAGAGAGGTGGCCAACCGACAGCAATGATCTGTAAATAGTGTCTAATATCATGATTGCTGCAATATAATCTACTGGTTGCTTACTCTTCCTAGCTCACTCTAGTTTTGGAACAGAATGACAATTTGTAGACATCAAACAAAGAAAACCTTTTCTCCATTGATTGAAACTAGTTGGCCATGTAATCCAGTTCTGGCCAGGAAAATAGAAGGGATTTTCTGGAGAAGGCATCTGAGAAAGACTTTTCTTGCTTAAAAGACAATATGTGTACACACACATACACACACATGAATGCTTCATAAAGGCAATAAAGATGCAATATGTGTATTCATGAGGATGTGATGGCCGGAGCTGCAGAATGCATCTGAAAACCACTACTCACAATGGTTGGCAGAGTATGGCATGAAAAGAGTCTAGGTGACATGTGACTTGGTAGGATTGTAGGATACTGCACCAACTCTTGAATTGTCTGTCTCTAGTCTCCTCATTTCGTGAGCTCTAAGTCTGTAGCTTGCAGTGGAGTGCAACCTGGTACAAGCCTTGTGTGTACGCAGTGTGCATCCACACAAACCCACATACACAGCATGAGTGTGCCCACACACGTTGACATCCACACAGGCCTGCGTGGTCCTTTTACTTTCTAAACTTTATACTTAATTTTTAAATAATTTGAGTGTCTAAAAATTGCAGCACTCTATGTAATAGTCACCTAGGTACTCTCTACCAGTGTTAAACAGGTAAGTGATAATTTTGCTTCATTTGCTTTATAAATCTTTATCATTTATGAAACGCAACATTAAAATTTAAAGTAATAAGTGTGCAACCACCTTTTCCATTAAGAAAATACTAGTGTGAAAGAAGTCTATATATGTTCAGTTTATACTCCATATATGTATCTGTGAGAAAACATGTTTTTGTATGTTTTATAGTTGTGCACAATTGGTTCCATCCTGTTTATGTTATTGTGAAGCATTTATTGTCTAAGCATTGCATATAGCCATTTAGCCTTGTTAATATGAATAATTATCTTGTTCATACAAACTGCTGTATAGTATTCCTTTGTATGGAAAAATGTCCTAAGATAGTATAGTATATGTGTTTATTTTGCTGATGAGCGTTTATTCACTTTGCCATTTTTTCAAATTCTGAATTTCTTCTTGGTTATTGGCTTGTTAGAATTCCTCGTGTATTCTAGTGTCTACTCTGTCGTCAGCTATGTGGTTTCCAAGCAGCTGCTCCTACTCTGCATAATGACTTTTCAGTTTATGATAACTGTGCTCTTGCTGACATTTTCTTGTACTTTAATTACATTTATTTGCTTTTTCCTTGTTGGTTTGGAAAAATTTGGCTTAAGAATTCCTTCCCCAGCTTAATTTGAAAATAATTTTTCCAATGTTTTTTTCTAGAATTCTGAGTTTTCTCTCCATTTGTTTTTTTGGTATATATATTCCTGAAGATAAACAGTGGGAATCACACTTCTGTTATTCTTCGCATGGAAATGATATAGCATCTCAGATCCAGTAGCGGAATGTCTACTTTTCCACTGCTAACTCCTGTTGTCACTTCTTTCACATACCAACCTCCCACACGTGCAACCGTCTGTGTGGTAGACATCAGTGCTGTTCAAAACAAGACTCTAATTCCCCATCTTTCAAGTGCACAGAAAAATTCCATTTCCTGACCCTGTGTGTCAGTGGGACAATTTGACTAATATGTTTTGAACAAAAGTGACCAGCCAGCGTATTTAGTCACCAGTATGAATCCCTGCGGAGGTCTCTTTCTCAAGCAGATTGAATGGCAGTGACGTGACCTCTGAATATCCAACAGAATAAAGTGAGCAAAGTATCTCGAACAACTTTCAAAGACTTCATAACAAGGCAGAAAAAGCCCACTTGGTTTACTCTCAGAGATTTTGGGGCTGTTTGTTACCACAGCACAGCCTTGCCTAGACCAACAGATATTACAAATTCGAGCAACCCACCAGCACCAAACATGACATTGGTTGAAGAACTGGCACCACCATGTGTAGGGAACAAGAAATTAAGAGTTGTGACATGAACGAGAGGAATTCTCATCTGTATTATGTGGATGTGGAACATTCAGTAAAAACGAAAAAATCTGAAATTCAACAATGTACTTCATGAACTTTTATTTCTCATGGGAGATTTTGGAAAAGAAAAAGTAAGTAAAGTGTGTTGCTTAATATTGTTTTTATTTGGCAAACTGCTGCAAGAAAGAGATGGACTCCAAAGAGCATCAAGTGAATTACAAACAGAAATGAAGAGGCCATGAATAAGGGGACTGGCAGGATTAGAAGAAACCGCTGATTCTCATCTACATCACAGAAAAGAAAGGCGTTTGAATAACAAGGGAAAAGTAGCACTTACATTTGGGGCAAAGATCAAACCAAGAAATGGAAGAAGGAGGAATGAAATAGGGAATTTTTTTTTCCTTTAAGAAAATCTTTATTTTATAATATGCCATTAACATTTTGATGCTCCCTTCTAGTAAACATTGATATAACTACATTAGAACTATCCAAGAACTTTGAATTAGCTACAGTTATCTACAAATACTATATTCAAGTGAAAAAAATAGGGAAATTTAATGGAAGGAATTACACTCAACTTGCTATTTAGTAAATAACAGAAAAACCAACAGAGGGAAGAGAAATGAGGGGGATGAGGGGATACTGGTGGCTGAATTAGAATAAGTTATACTGCATGCTTTCATAAAAACGTTAATGTTTTATTCCTAAAAAGAACGGGGGAAGGGGAAAAGGGGGGGAAAGGGAAATGGTGTAACTGAGTTAAAGGTCATTCTATTTATTATTGTCACATATATGAAAAAAATGTTCTTCATAGGTATAAAAATTTTGTCACTATACTTGGGTATATTAGAATAAATATATACCCCAGATAGAGAGGCAAAGAACCAGAGGACAGGAGGAGCGAGGTGGGGGAGTGCTGGCGGGGGGGATGCTGGACAAATTTTATTGTTGTATTTTGTGCATCTATGAATATGTGACAACAAATCCCATCATTTTGTATAACTATAATGCAACAATCAAAAATAAATAAACAGCATTATTTTATTTAAAAAAATAAATAAATACTACCTTCCTGACTGTGTTTCCAGTCCATGTCCACTATCTGGATCCTGTCTGATCCTCCATTTTCAGTTGTTTCTCTTGTTTTTGTAAGGTTGACTATCTCTTAGCCCACTTATTTGTAATTTAGTATCACACATTATTATGAAGAATATATAAAATTGATATCTGGGATTAATGCTATCTTGTTCAATAAGAAACTTATTTTTGTTTCTCGGTAGGCAAGTTGGGGGGTGCTACTCGTCACAGATAATCATAATTTAATTTAAAGAACTGACTCTAATCCGTACAAGGACCGAGTCTTTGTTTCCTGGTTTGTTCTTCCACTTAGAGGGTAGTCTTTCCAAACACCAAAAGCCCCATACCATGCTGGGGTGTCATTAGGATTCCCCCCCTTTGGTAGGTTTTAGACTCCAAGCTGTGCCCCCATAGTTCCATGAGGCTGTGAAAAGCTCTTCTCAGCTCCCAGCCTCTTAGCTACCTCTTCTGGGACCTCAGAGGGCTCTGAGTTTTGTCCTTCTTTCAAATATCAACCTTGTAATGCTTCAATTTTTCAAAACTAATTTTTTCACCTTTAATCATTCTTATTAAGAAGTCAATCTGCATGTTGTAGTCCACCCGCAGCAGAAGCCACCTCACTATCCATGAGGACTAGACACAGACCCTGCGATAAGCCAAGCTTGCCAGACTTTCTCCAGATGCGGCCACACCATCAGTGCAAAAGGAGAGGTTTCCCGGTCTCCCCATGGCTCCTCACGATCTTTGAGCAGTGGTGTTTCCCTGGGCTCAAGTGAGACCCCATTCCACAGGAACCTTCCAGCTCCCCAGCTCCTTTGGTCATACCCAAACTACACAGACGTGACAGCTGAGGGGAAATCTTGCCAGGCCCAGGAATGTGCCCTTCAGCATGCCTGGTATTGGTGAGTCAGAACATTTGACCCAAAGAGATTCATCCAAGACCTTTAAAATGTATACGGCTTCCTTTTCAATTCTGAAAATAAGAACCAAGCAGATTCAATGACTAGGGGAGGATTTCATGTCTTAAGATGCCTGGACGGAACAGGATCTCTCCCCTGCGTCCCCTGCCCACCAACCCTCCCCAGTGTAATGATTGATCTGTGGGGGTACCCCTGAAAGGCAGGTTGATTGTGGCTATATTTACTTCTAAGCAACCACAATTTTTATCTTATTTAGTCTTAGGACCAAGGTATATCTGTTGTTTTTAAGAAGCAACTTTACTCTTTGGTCAAATTTTTCTCTCTTTATCATATTATACAGCCAAGTGCAATGAAATGATATCTCAGGGTAGTAATTCTGATGTTAATGTGACTTCTCTGCATTAGACACTGCCATCAGTGTCCAAACATCCACTCCATGGGTGATTTTATTTTCAATTAAAATGAAACATGGAGGGGCTGGAGTGGTGATTCAGTGGTTACGGTGCTTGCCTGGCATGCACAAGGACCGAGTTCAAACCCCAGCACCACATACACAACTAAGTATCAAAGAAATAAAGGCCAGATGGAAAAATAAATAAAATTGATTCTATCTACTCTCTCCCTGTCTCTCTCTTTAAAAAATAGAAACATGGATGTATCCCTTTAAGTAAGGCACAATTTCCATTGCTAAGAAGATGGCCTTCAGAAGGGGACTCTGAATCTATGGGAGACTGATTTCCTAGAAGAATAGGACTCTGGGAATAAATCTAGGCAGGAAATGGGATGGGCCATGCAAGGCTTCTGAAGGAGAGATTAGCTTCCTCGATTTTTGCATCACATCTTCATAACTTTTGTCTGGGGAATAATGTCAATCAAGCCTTTCCCCTTGAAGACTTTTCAGCTAATTGAATACAGAACTCGTGTCCTCTCATCTTTTCCTCTTGTTTTCTGTTCCTCAGGTTAAACACTTTCCATTCTTTCCATTATTTTTGATATGGCATCTTGGCAGAAGGAAACACTGGTGGAAAAAAAGTATGTGAATAAATATTCCATGTACGCTTCGGTAAATGGCAAATCTCTCTCTGGCCTGTAAGCCACGCATTGTGACAGCAGATCAGAGCACACACTTGGAGTGGCATGTCACAAGCACCATTCCAATCCTCCCACCCATGAGGGGAAACAAGAAAAACTGGCCGAAATATTTTCGTCCAATTTAATTAAAATATGCTTTCCCCTCATTGATTCTTACATGGAGGTAAATTTTTTAAAAAAATGGCTTGTTAAAACTAGTAAAACTTTTATATTTTAACATTTTAAAGTATGATCTTTGCTTAAGATGCATTTGGAGTTATTTTAGTCATTTAAACACAACTTTACCAATATGTATTACAGCATTGTGATCATTTTATTCAGTTTTATTTTCTAAAATAAAAATATAAAGCTGCCCTTGACAAACGTTTCTGTTTTCTGAGTCTGTGGAAAGAAGATGCAACCAAACAACAGAACAGGCTCTAAATCAGGCACAAATCGTTTTTGATTGAATTTCTGGAATCAGAGCAAAAGTCCCGTTATTTTGTAGCTCCTATTACCTGCCATTATAACGGCACACTTCCGCCTGTCTTTCCTGACTTGGTCTAGGACAAACCAGAGAACACAAGAAATCGGTGTACAAATTTCACCTACTATTGAGTGGGTTCTGGGAATAATCTTGTAATCAATCATGTAATCCTTGACCTGTACTCTTGTGCTCATGAAGGATGAAGTGGATATATATGCTAATATTACTACTAATTATATCAACAGCAATAGCTATAATATTTCTGATTGTATGAAAATGATTTTAGTGTTTCATTACTAATTACAATGTTATCTCTTACTTTAAGATGGATTTTTAAAACCATATTGAAAATGACCTTGCCAGTTTTAATATTTTAAAATGTCTTTTCACATTTTACTGATATTATTAAATAGTATTAATTAATGAACTGATTGATCATTGTAATTGTGAGCATTATTTATACATCAGTTTATAAATTGCCCTAAAAAAGTTGGAGAATATGGTGGTAATGTGGCATAATTTTTGAATTTGTCCAAATCCAACACAAAAACAGCAAAGTTACATAACAAAAACTTGAACCATTGGTAATTATATAAATCAAAGCAATTGACCAAATGACCAGGTAGGATCATGAAATTCAAACTAGAAACGAATGAGTTAAAACAGAGAACAGCAGAACCTGAGGTGGCGGAGGGAGTGCCTCTGTGTGAGAAGTGGAAGAAAGGAAAGAGATCATCTGACAAATCAGAGAAGAATCCAAAAATCCCCACCAGGTGCTCACTGGGAGGTGCCCTGAGCTGATTAAAGAGGAACAGGGTCGGGCTGGAGCAGAGGCTCAGCAGTTCTGGGGCTTGCCTGGCATGCACGAGGATGGGAGTTCAAACCTCAGCACCGTGCACACAACCAAAGCCATGTGAAAAACTCAAACTCAATAAAACTGATTCTCTTTCTCTCTCTCACTGTCTCTCCCTCTTAAAAAAAAAAATGCAAGTGAGAACAGGCCTGGCGATACACATTAGAAATGAAGATGACATAGGTCTGGAGCAGTGGCTCTGAGGTTGCCGCCCTTGCTCAGCCTGTGAGAGTACACGGGTTCAAACCCCAGCACCCACGTCCACAACTCAATGCTGGAGCAGCGAAGGGCATGTGAAAAACTCAATAAAAATTGCTTCTCTCTTTCTCTCTCTCTCTGTTCTTCTTTCTTTAAAAAAAAAAAGAAATTAAGATGACACATTTTGAAACAGTAATAGAGCTTCGGAAATAAGAACTGCTAGCATGAAAACCTGGCTTCCTCTAAAAGTTAAAAAAAAATAATTTTGCATGAAATGGCCATAGACAAACAGCAGAATAGGTTTACTCTGTGTATATAATGAATGCACAAAAAGGGACAAGATAAAGGGTGTGTCCTCAACAACAACAACAAAAACAATTATTCCTAAATGATGTGAAGATATTAAGAGTGTGATGTTTAAAACCAAAGACCAATGTACATCACAAACAGAAAAAATAAATACGTAGAAAGAACTGAGACACGACCACTCAGGAGAAAATTACAAATAAAAGAAAAAGAATTCCTTCAGAAGGAAAATCTAAAATATAAGGTGTGCAAATGCACAACAGAGTGGTTTAAAAGGAATAGAAAGTGATAAAAGGAAAAATATTAGAAACCGGAAATGTGAAAAGAGACAAAATGATTTAAGAAAAGGTGACAAAGAGTGATATAAGCAGATTGTGAATAAGAAAAACAAACAAAGAAATAGAATTATGACAGAAATATTTGAGGGAAACTGTACTAAAAACTTTAAAATGCACATATTTTACAATAAATTATACAACATGAAATTAAAACTACACATGGAAAAGGCACAGCACAGAGCTGATAAAATGGACCCCAAAGAAGCAGGACGGAGATATAGTATTATTAAATTACTAAACTTGAAAGAAAATTAAGCAATCTTTTTGATATGTAGGCAGAAATACAAAAGACTTAAAGCAAAATGATACTAGAATTCTATTAGACTTTTCATTGGCAATGTTTTATACTGGAAATAAAGATATGGGATAACATATTTAAGATTCTCTGGGAAAGATAAAATATAAAAAATATAAAATATAAAATAAAAATAAAATAAAAAATAAAAAAATAAAAATAAAAATAAAATAAAAGCAAGCCAAAGATTTTGAACCCATCTAAACTGACTCCCATGTATAAAGGCTACAGAAAAACTTACCACATTCAAGACCATGGGCAAATGCTGTTGCTATGTAATTTTTTCTAATGAATCTGCTAAAAAAAAGAAGCAAACCTCAGAAAAGTAAGATTATCATAAAGACATGGAGATAAGGATTGATGGTCAGCATTAAATGGATGGTTATGTTTAGAACTCAAGTTTAAAATGAGTTCAAAGGGAGATGGAAGAGTACACACTGGGTATCAAAACACTGCCAATCCATGTTCTATTGACAGAATAACACAATTATCAAGTGGGAGGAAATCCACAAGTAGTAAAGGAATGTCCTAACTCTATCATCCCTGGTTTCCTGATAACTGGGATTATTGATATGGAATAAATGATATCTAGAAGTAGCCTAGAGAAGTAGAGCAAACCAGGCAATCCTGAACTTGAATGGGAATAATCAGTGTGAATCAATGAAGCACTTCTACCTGTAGAATTATTACATAAACGGCAACAAGAAGTTTCTCTGGCTGTATCTTGTGATGCGCGCCCTTGGAAGCTAGCCACCACGTCGTGGGGAAGCTCAGGCTACATAAGAGGCTACTTGTAAATGTTTTGGTCATGGTCATGGTGCAGATCCCAGTGACATCCACTGTCAGTCAGTGCACATGTGGGTGAGCAACTCCTTCAGAAGCTAGAGTCAGACTTTGGAGTTAAGGTCAGAGCTGAGCTCTCCCTAAAAGTCACTGTCTATAACTGTGAGGTATAGACTCAGTGTAATGAATGATTGTTTTATAAATAAAAATAATGACATCTCTAAAAATTGAAACTAACATCCTTTTTTACAAACATGTTTACATACGTATACATACATTATAACATACAATATAATGTTACGATGTTAGCATATGTTAATTCTGTCCACTGAAAAGACCTAGAAACTAACCAGGCCAGTAAAACCCAGCCATGGAGTAAATGAATAGAGTTTTAATTCTTCCTTTTAAATCCTATGTCAATTTGCCACACTGGGTAGGAACTACATTATCAATATTAAATAAAAGTATGAAAGCCAACATCAATATTATTATCCCACCAGCAACTGGAAAATTTTTTTTAACTTTTCACATTTTTATTGGTGCATTATAATTGTACATAATAACTTCTTGTTACATATTTATACAAAATACAATATGACAATAAAATTGGGCCAATATCACTTCCCAGAACTTACCCTCTTCAAGTGGAAAACTTTTAATATGTTACTTCTAAGTATATTTGCTTGAAATTTTTTGTGGGGCAGTAATTTTTAAGTCATATTTTCATTCAATAATACCAATTTACTTTTTCTTCCAAAAATTCGTACTAGTATACTTCCTGCCATGTCATTTCTCCAACCTGTTTCCACCAGATGTATTTTTCTTTGAATAATCTCAAAATTTACAGCATTCAATTTTGTGCTAAATCCTAATTTTTACAAATATTTTAGTTTAGTTCTAAGCTTAAATGTATTCATTCCTAATTGCCTTTTATTTCTAATTCTCTGTCCTTTGTTTTCAATTCACATTTGTCCCATGATTTTTTTCTACTTTATATTTTTATTTTATTTCATTTTTTCCTTAAAAGGACCAATGGGTACCTTGTTCATAATTTGGATCTGGAATGTGCCCTCAAAGGCTCCTGTGCTGACGCCTTGGTGCCCAGATGGTGGCCCTATTGGGAAAGGATGGAACTTTTAGGAGGTGGGTGTAGTTGGAGGAAGTGGGTTACTGGAGTGTGCCTGGAAAGGGACATCTCTGTCCCAACCTCTCTCTTTCTTCCCTTCGCCTCCTGGCTGCCATGAGGAAACAGCTTTGCTCCACCACACTCTTCCTGCCACGATTCTCTGCCCCACAGCTGGCCCACAGTGATGGGGTCAAGCAACTCTGAACCAAAACCTCTGAAACTGTGAGCCAAAAATCAATCTTTCTTCTTTCGAGCTGCTTCTCACAGATATTTTGCCACAGTAACAGTTCTTTTTATTCATTAATTATGATTTTATTCATTAATTGTGATAGCCTTGGGTCCAGGAATGTGTCAGTAAATGTTTACCAACTGGTTCCCTGGAGGAACAAAAAGACCTCATTTTAGGATTTGATGGTTTTCCTGAGATAAATAATCCCACTATGACTGATTTTAAGCTATTTTTGAATGAAATTAAAAATATTTTTGAATGAAACCTGAGAATAAATGTTTAAAAGAACACTACTATATAACATCCTATAGTATCTCCACTACGTAGCTAAAATAAATATGACTTCAAGATCACAAATAAGAGTAAGATATAGTAAAACAACTATGAAGTAACAAATGAAGTACTTTTACATCTGTTTTTAAAATAGAATTCAGTCATGATTTTGTAGAATTTAAGTTTAAATAATGGTTATGTTTAACTGGCTGTTATTATTCCTAATGTTTTAATGATCAGCTCTTGGAAAACCAGCACAAGCTGGGTGCACCATATTGGTCAACTTTTGTCTTTTTGTTCTTTTGTCTTCCTTTATTAAATGTGATTGTGGAACCCTCTGAGGTCAACTAATTGCAACAAAAAAATTGAACTGATGAACTTTATCCAACTTCATACATTAAGCACGTAGAAATTCTGGATGAAGTGGCAAATATTAAATAAATCAAAATAAGATGAGAGAAATCTCCATGTTCAGGAAAGGAAAAATGAAATCAATGCCAGAAGAAATGATCTGAAGGTATTTTAGCACTAGTATCCAGGCATTAGAGGAGGCATCACTTCTGTGAGCTCAGTCTTGAGGGTCTAAGGCCCATTCAAGGGACATACAGTGTGGGACAGCTGGAATTCAGATTTCACCTTATCTTCCTGGATTAGAAAAGCTCTGTCCATAATCCCAGGAAGAAGTGAATGCTATGTCTTAGGCTTTAGATCAAAAGAAAGACATTCCTGACAAAAGGAACAACTCCAGACCCAGACTACATGGTCCAAATTTAAACAGCTGAATGGTGTATTGACAGCAAGCCCAAAAAAATTAGCCTAAAAACTTCTTCAGATCACTGAGTTTTCTACCAAAGAATCTCATTCTAAACAATCTTGAAATTATGTGGTACCAAATTTTTGCAAGGCAAGACATGCAGAACTTCCACAGAATAATTAATCCTTCCTGAAGATAAACACAGTTTTCAAAAAGAACAAACCAAACAGGAAACATCTATGAGCTCCAAAATTTCAAATGATTCAAGAAAAATTATAATAGAAGTAATATATTTAAATGGAAATGTTTAGTTGTCAAAATAATAAAAATAACACAACCATATGAAAAGAACAGCTGAGTTTGAAGGAGAACAAACTAGAATTTCTGGAAATATAGAATGGATAGTTGATTAGAGGTTTAAAAATATGAATGAATGCATTAAAGAAGTTAGATGTGGTTAAAGAGAAAATTAATAAAGTAGAAGACAGAGAATAGAAATTATTTGCAAAATCACATAAGATATTTACAAAAGATTTTGCAATAAATGCCAAAATAATCAACACCATAAGTACATAATTTTTGATAATACTACTAAATGAGAAGTAAATGTTCAAGTAACAGCTACAATGATCCATATCTTCTAAAAAAAAGGTTTAAATAAAAGTGTCAAAGTAAAAGTGGAAATTATGAAATAGATTTGAAACCAATGCAGATGAAATCTATGAAAATTAGCTGGAACTGTATTGGAAGGACAGAGTGTTGAACACAAATATGAGAAAGAAGGATGAAAATGTAATGAGCTAAATGCAATAAATTATGGACAAGTATATTAAAATTAATGAAAATGGAAAATTATAAAAACAGATCCAAAGAAAAATTAATGAAATAGAAAAACAAAACAAGATCAACAGAACTAAAGGCTAATAATGCTCTAAATGGTCAATAAAATAGACAAAGATCTGTCAAGACTGATGAAATGCAACAAGATTAAAATACAGCTGGACTCACTAAAAACCAAAAGGAAAAAAAAATATATAGCTGAAATTAAAAGTCATTATGAACAATGCTATTTTAATAATCTTGAAAAGTTACATGAAATGGACAAATTCTTTTACAACATAGTTAAAAGAAATATGAACTTTGGGTGATTTTGTCACACTTGAAATTTAAAAAATATTCTTTAAAGAATACATAATCCATATGTTGTAAAATCTATTACAGTCATAAGAAAACATTTAAAGAAAAACAGGAATATTTTTATAAGACAGATTTTTATAAGAGATAAATATTTTTATAAGACAGATAACTTCCAAACTAAAAAACTGGACAAGGGAAACACAAGAAATCACAAAAAAATTAATAATAGTTCAATATCTGGGTACTCTTAAAATGATTCACATGTATAAATTCTCCTTGTAACAAATTTAAAATGTAGAAAATATAGTTGTCCCCATGTTACAGATAAGAAAACTTTGAAAATGATGACTAGCCTACTCCTGGTCACACAGAGTGATGTGCATGCCCCAAAATGAACCCAAAGAGTCTGGTTTGGGATCTTCTACTCTTAATCATAGAGTTCAAGTTCATCAACAAAATATTAAAACTAAAAACAGACATGGATGTTTAGCATTAAATAACAATGAAAGGTTGGATGGGGTATCCAGAATAATTCTTCAGAGTTTAGGATTCACATTCCTGTAAAATGCAATCTTGAGTCAATTGTCTGGGATTTTATAATATTTTATAAACTGAAAAACACATTTCCCTCCTCCAGCAATTATTTAAATTCAGTTTTCATGCTTTTCCCTTCCTTTCTGTTAAGCATAACAGTTAATAATCAGGTCACTTTCTATTACCTGCCCACTCTGCTTAAAAGTCATTCAATGATTTCCCATTATTTTTGCCAGAATGAGGCCATTTCTCATGGTGACCTCAATGGTGTGTCCATAGCTGACCTCTGCTGCCTGTTCCTTGGGATCACACTCTCCCTTGCTTTCTGCACTTTGGCCACCCTCGCCTTCCTTCCTGTCTAGCAGTTGGCCTCCCTGTGTGCTTCTGCTGTTCCTTTGCCTGATGCTCCTATCGCTGGCTTTGCGTGGCTGTCTTCCACTTCAACAATTATTTCTCCAAAGATCCTTCTGCTGGGACCTCCATTTTCCATGACCAGGCCAGTCTCCCTTGGCTGAACTCTCTTAGCATTCTCTCTCTTCTTAGTAGCACAATGTGTACTTGTGCATTGACATCTATTCATGGGATAAATTCATTCATCTTTTTCATCCCTGCTAGGTTGCAAATTGCAGGACAAGGTCTATGTATGTTTTGTTTTCCTAGCATTGATAACTTAGTGTCCATATCAGTATTTTTACTTTGCTGGAATAAAATTGTGAATATTAAGAAAAAAGGAAAAAGTGATGGTAGACTGAAAAAAAAATAGTTGTAATTGTTGTCCTTCCTGTACACACCACTTGCTATGTGATTTAGCCACTCCTCCCATAAAGAGATAGAGTCTATTTCCCAAGGCCTTGAAGCCAAGCTGTCCTTGTGATCTCATTTCCTCAAAGAATACGTAGAAGTAATGGTGTGCACTTCCATATCTGTGCCTTAAGAGGGCCTGTGAACTTCTATTGTGAATTTTGGACCTTTATGACTGAGATTTGCCAAATGAAAGATGTGGAACCTCACAGACAAGCCTAATTCAAGGCCATTATATTCTACTCAGTTCCCAGCTAGCCTTGTGGCTGACCTCAGAAACATGAGCAAAGCCAAGGTGATGTCAACCAAACCTGGCCCTAGAATCAGAATGGGCCACCTAGTCTCTAGACTTGAGAGCAACATCAGATGGAGTTGTTTAAGCCAGCAAGCTTTGGGGTGAAGGGAGGCAGAGGAAAGTTAAGGATGATCAATAGAAGGGAAACAAGGTATAAAGGCCTGTCATTTGCAAATAGACAAAGACTCAAAGATTTAGCTCCAGAAAAAAGAGAGTTCAGTGAAGGAGTTATACACAGAAAGATCTAGGTTCAAATAAAAGACTTCTGAAAGAGCTGATTTTCCAAGAGAATGAAATCCCTATCACACCTCCTAACATGCTCTGAATAGTAGCAGCAAAAGGGATTTTAGAGCTACGTTTTAAATCCCAGTTAACTAGTTCTAAATACATTGACACTTCTTTCTAATAGTGTAGAGGAACTACTTTGTCTGCTGTTTGGGGGGTATGGCAATATTGACAAGACTGTAGTTCCATTGCTACAAGACCTGTGAATAGATTCTCCACTCATTGATGAATTTGTGATCTGGTTACAGCTTAAACCTGAGCTATAATTTCTCAAGTGGGACCCCAGATGTCCCTGTGTCTGTGGATCCAAAGACAATCAGACTGCCCACAGTGTCCCTCCACAGAACACATCTCAGTATCCCCCACTGACTGAGACTGGAGACCTCTCTTGAACTCTCTCTTTGGACAGGATTTTGACCCCTATCCGGCTCTTACAATCAATCAGTACCTGCATGGACTAGAACTTGTGTCTAATTCCTACCAGATACTATCTTTGTCTTCTCAACGTATAACCTTCCCTGAAGCAAGATGTCAGCACCATCCCCCCTATGAACTCAGACCCTAATCTTCAGTGGCACTCATGATCTGGTTGGGCACTTTGAACCACAATGTTAGGCCCTATTGCTGTGCCCATAGCGAGTGGGATTTAATTTTCAACCTTTAGGGATGAGCCCAACAGCAAGTCTTTTCTTGCAAACCCACTTTTGACAACCACTGATGAATCTTGGAGTCTCTTCCTGTAACCACAACTATGTCCTAGGACAAACCATGGGCAGGTTCCCAAGTACTAGGTGATGGACCCTGATGCAAAAAAAAAAAAAAAAAAACAAAAAACTTTATAAATTACACAGTACTGTAATGAGACTCTGTGGTCATCACAGTTTTCTCATGATTATCCAGGTTCTCATGCCTGGGTTTCTTCTGCTCTGTTACAAGAACATCTTGAAAAACAGACTAGAGGGGCTGGAGGGGTGGCTCAGCGGTTTCAGCGCCTTGCCTGGCAAGCACGAGGACCCGGGTTCAAACCCCAGCACCACATACACAACTGAGTGTTGGAGCAATGAAGGCCATGTGAAAAACTAAA
>PVKS010006814.1:0-52687 GCA_004027875.1 Aplodontia rufa | reverse complement strand
CAAAAAACTTTATAAATTACACAGTACTGTAATGAGACTCTGTGGTCATCACAATTTTCTCATGATTATCCAGGTTCTCATGCCTGGGTTTCTTCTGCTCTGTTACAAGAACATCTTGAAAAACATACTAGAGGGGCTGGAGGGGTGGCTCAGCGGTTTCAGCGCCTTGCCTGGCAAGCACGAGGACCCGGGTTCAAACCCCAGCACCACATACACAACTGAGTGTTGGAGCAATGAAGGCCATGTGAAAAACTAAATAAAGTTGTTTCTCTCTTTCTCTGTCTCTCTCACTGTCCTTCTCTCTCTTTGAAAAAAAAAAAGAAAAATAGACTAGAGTACTAAACCTTTCCAGTCCAATCATTGAAAGCCCTGAAGATATGCTGAATCCATTTATTTTTTATTTTTATCTTTTAATTCCATTTTAACAAATAAGCAATGCGCATACAAATTAGATAGTCTTGTTTCCTCCATGAATCTCAAATATTGTTTCAGTTTAACTCATTATCTTAATCCTGGCATGTTTTAATCTAGATGGTAGTAATAAAAGGATGAAGAAGCAACATCTTATTATCTGGGTGGGTCTAAACTCACCAAAGTGAAGAAGAGCCAAGAAATAAAAACATCAGCAAACACTCCGCACAGGGCTTTCTCATTTCAACCAGACTCGTTTATTCTCATGACACTCTAGTGGGGTGAGTGCACTGATTATCCCCATTTTACGGATGGGAAGGATTGAGTCAATTGCTCCAGGTCACAGAGCTAGGGAAAGGGAAGAATATCGAATTCAGCACTCTGTGCACTGAACTGTTATGCTTCTCCACGTAGATCTGGCCTCCCCAGTATTCCTGCCTGGTACTGCAGACGATTCCACAAAGCTTGGTTTCCAGGCAGATTCTGCCTGAAAGTCAGAAACTCCCATCTCTGGTGCACATAAACCTAGATTTTCCAACTGTGCTTGGCTCCAGCTCCCTGGAGAGTCTGTAGCAAATTGGGAAGGCTAGAACTGTCTCCTGCCCACTCCTGCTAATTAGAGCCCTCCAACTGACATTTTTTGGCTGATTCCAAGAGGATATTATTTTTAGCTTGCGAAGGTTAAAGGGGAAAGGAAGTGTGCCAGATTCAGGTTGTTAGAGAAAGAGAAAGAGAAAGGAGCTCAGAGTGATGCACTATGATTATGACTCTATTTAACAATAAGATGGGGAAAATTGGGAGTGTGGACCTGTCTCAAAGGCCAAGAGGAAGGTTCTTAAACTCTGTCAACCTCCTTAATGGCTCTGCCACATTAAAATGGGCAGGGCATTTCTCCACTCACAGGGTCCCAATGAAACTGTGATTGAAGACATTAGAAGGACCCAGAACGTTTGTTGTTATTATTATTACTGCTACTTTATTGGCTTTAATGAAAGAAGAGTGATGTTTTGCAAACTAGGATGGGAGTAGTTTTCCATCTCCTCCATCCTTTTTCTTCCACAGCTCTTTGGCAACCCCACTCTGGCCCAGACTCATAGGTAATAAATAATGCACTAACACAACCTCCATTAGGAAGCTGGGAGGTGGATCTGCCAGGCTCCTGCTGATAAAAACCAGGCTATCCCCTGCACAGGCCTGCCAGTTAGCAGGCCTGGGCATGAATGGCCACAGGAAACCATCTGAGGGGTGGAGTCTACACTTCTGCCTTCCTAGACCCAATCCATACATGTGGGCTCCACTCCTCCTCCTGTGGCCCCTTTTTTCCTTTGGTCCCTCCTTCTCTACTTCTGTTCCAGTGATTAAAGATTCAAGACCCCCAGCTATTTACCAACAGTTCTGTAAACTGTTAAAATCCAGGCAGTCGAGGGGTTGGGGATTTAGCTCAGTGGCAGAGCGCTTGCCTAGCATGCACAAGTCCCCGAGTTCGGTCCTCAGCTGTTCGGACCTGTTAAGCTGATGAATAAAACCTTGGAGTGCTGAGATGCAAACCATGAAGCCCGTAAAACTCAGTTCACAGGAAGAATAATTTCCTTTCCCTTCCTTCCTTCCTCCCTCATCTCCTTTTCTTTCTTCCTTTCTCGCTCTCTCTCTCTTTGTGTCTCTCTTTCTTCGTTCCATCTAAGAGCAAGGGTTCTACAGTTTTGCTCCTGGAGGAAGTGGGGAGAGAAAATACGTATGACACTCAGAAAATCACTTTCTCAAGACTCACTGCATTGCAAATTTTCTAAAAAATTCTGATGGAATATTTACCATATGCAACAAACATATACAGCTGAAATTAAGTTATTCTGTGTCTTGAAAAGTAGTTATTTTAAGAGTGATGGGTGCCTAAGTGTACTAATTACAAATGGGTAGAGACCCGACCTGGATTTGAATCTCAACTCACCCACTTACTACCTAAAGGATGGTGGGCAAGTCATGTCACCCTTCAAAACATAGCTCCATGATGGTAAGATGATTGATTTTACTAGCAGTCACTCATTGTGTGCAGGATGCTATGACATGGCACTGCTAAGGCTCTCAGCACAGGGTCTGGCATGCAACGAGTCCCCTCAGTATTAGCTGTTGTCATAGTTCATCCAGGAGGAGCAGGGAGAGACCTGGGGTGGGACCAAACCACAGCGTCATCACAGATGGGGCAGTCTTTGCTTTTCAAACCTCAGTAAACCTTCTGGCTTCTTATAGTCCATGGGTACAGAAAACATAGCCACCGTCACGGGTCCAGAGCCATCACTCATTGTTGATACCTAACTCCTCCTTCAAGGAGCAACCAACTGCTATTGAATACATGCTCCTGCTAAAAGTAAATGATGAATTCACTTAGGAGACCACATAAAGTCTCCAGTAAATTGGCTTTTAATTCTGGGTAGTTGGTTGCCATGTAATGTGTTTTTTTTTTGTAGTTGTTGTTGTTGTTGTTGCTTGTTTGTTTGTTTTTTTAAGGGAGAAGGAGAGAGACAGAAAGAGACAGAGACAGAGAGAATCAACTTCTGTTGAGTTTTTCACATGGCTTTCTTTGCTCTGACACTTAGTTGCATTCGTGGGTGCTGGGATTTGAACTCGTGTACTTGCACATGCTGGGCAAGCGCCATAACCACCAAGCCACCACTCCAGCCCATATAATGTGTTTTATAATAAATGAAATAATAGTTTTATTCATCCATGTCTCCTACGGGAATGGGAAAAATGATTCACCTTGATCATTCCATGCTAAATCAAATGTTCAGTGGTTCTTAATATGGAGTAATTTTTCCCACCCACCCATCCCCCCCATGGCATTGACAGAATCTGTAGACATTTTTTAGGAGAGTCGCTAGAGGTATCACATGGATAGAGGCCAGGGACTCTGTTAAACGTCTATAAATGCGTAGGACAGGCCCCCACAGCAAGGAATCATCCCACCCTAAGTGTCAATATCGTTGAAGTTGTGGAACTCTGGTTTAACCGGGAGAGGATACCAGATATTGCAACTGAATATTAAATTGCCTCTCATTATGCAAGGAAATTTAGCTAAAATTTAAATTACTGGCATTGAATTGAAGCAAATTTCACTTAATAACGCATTTGAGAATTATTTGTAAACATGATAGCTCTTGATTAATCTTGATTATCTTTTTTTAAAAAGATACTTTTTTCAAATATGAAGTGCGGTGGCCTTATGAACTGGTGTTGTTTCAGTGGCTGCTAAAGGTGGCTCTTATGAGTTTTTGAGGAAGGCTGATGAAAATCAGAGTGTGAGCTAAGGTTGTTTCCACTGTTTATGATGAAAATTTGTGCCCACAAACCCTTTCCCCTGTGCTCCTGAAAATGAAAAGAAATTCAATGCTAAGATTTCACTTACCTTAAATTCAACATACAGATTTTCCTCCTCTAAAATCACCCTGAGCATAGTTCCTAATCCAAGGATAGGATTTCCCCCATGGCTGCCAAAGTGGAAATCAAAACATTCAGAAGTACAAGGAACAAGGTATAGATGCCGTTTGTGTTTAGTTTTCTTTGCCATTCATGCCCACAGAATATGGCTTTGCCCATCTGAAAAAGTCATTAGTGAGAGAAGCTCTTCCTTGAAAAGGGGACATGTTTGCTGTTTTTGGAAATCATCAGCCTGCAAGAGATCAAATCCAGTACCGAGCAAAATGATCAAAGTAAAATCACATGGTTCTTTGATTTCAGAAGCTCCTGGTTAGTATTTGGCACTGTCCCTCCCGCGTGTCCATCTTTGGTCAACCAAAGCTGTAACAAGGCCCTTGAAGTAAAACTGGCCCATATTAAATGTGGATAACGAGCCAGGATCTGTGCAAGGTGTTTTGTAGACATTAATTCCTCCAGAGGAGTTTCGAAGGCTACAACTAGGTTAGTGTCAAAATAAATAAATAAAAAGTTTACATAGCTTCTTGTTTAAATTTGCATTAGCCCAAGTTTGGATTCACAGCACTCAGAAGACAAATAAGAAGTTACTGTCGTACTTATCTCTCAGCCTGTTACCTGCTTCACAAGCCTGTGACTTCCTTGGAGTAAGTCTTCTTAAAGGCATGGGGTTTAACTGCATCTATTTATCCTACTACCTAGAAGGAGACGTGATTTATGGCAGGTCCTCATAGGTTCCTGCTGAATTATTTTATTTTAATCACAATATGGGCGGGCATTTCACATGATCCCTATAATGTTGTAGGCACTCTAATACAAAATATATTTTAGTTTAATTTATCCACAATATACCAGGACTAAGAGCAATATGTCACAGGGTCAGTGTTAGTGTTCATAAATGGACAACATGCGGGCACAGTACCATCACATGACGTTTAGTGAACGGTGAGAACTCTCTTATGTTTGCCAGGGTGGCGCTGGTGTAGGGAAGGACCTCTACAATGCCAAATCCTGTGTATTCTGCAGGGATCCAGCCAAGATTTGCTGGCAGTGCCTCTTCTCTGTGAAGCACTCTGGGGTATCATGTGATGTCTCTGTGGAGTCCTGCACTTCCCCAGCTACACAAGGCCCTTGAACATTACAGGACAGTACCTTGTTGGGATGAGGCCTTTGGATGTGGACTATTGAGGTTTCTTAAGCAGTAGATGTAAAACAAACAGCCTATAACTGAGGATTGGGTCTCAGAGACTAGAAAGCAATAGTGAACATTTTGAAAACTAAAACCTCAGTTTTGAAAGGTGGAGAAGAGCTAATGCGTGACTTCCCAACCTGCTGCAAGTGACTCTGTGACATCTGGATATTGCTCCAACGGAGTCTCCTAATAGAGACTTCAACTGAGTTTCTGAAGGAGTCACACACTTTGGGCTTTTCTTCCTATCTTCTTATTTTTGTTTTAGTTGAACATTTATCATTTACTATGTTTATTAATTACTGGGGCACGACAGCATCCCTTCCTTGGAAGGACTCTCTTGGGAAGATAGATATCATTTAGTGACATGTAATAATACCAATGACAATAACAGCTAACATTTATTGAGTCCCTGCCGTATGCCAGGCACTTTGATAAGTGTTTAGAATGCCCTTTGCAATTGGGCTTCTAGGATCAAGGTTTGATTTCTACCTCATTGATAGTTCTTTCCAAGGTTAGAGACCACACCTCCTTATCCTATGCCCATAACGGAACTGGAAATGAGATTTAGCACTAATGACCTAGCAAGCACTTTTGCTAAGTGCTTTTTCTGACATAATCTACTTCAGATAAGTCCCTCAAATTATGAAGATTTGGTAAGATAGCAAGAACAGGTCCATCCAAACTTTATAATTAGAATAACTAACAAATGTATGCATCATGGTCCTCTTAGTCAATAAATCTTTACTGAGCATATATTACGTGCTGGACAATAGCGCAGACCTAAGCAGAGAACAAGGCTCATGAAGGCTCAGCCCTCTGGGGCTGACACCCCAGTAAAAACAAAAAACATGGCAGTGGAGAAAAGAGAGAGGAGAAAGAGAACACATAATTGAAATTATTCCAGGTAGCAGTAAGAAATCTTAAAAATAAAATTAAAGAGTTCATGAGGGAAAGTACTAGAGTTAACAGAGTAGGGGCAGAGCCACCTGAGAAGTGACAATCAGAGGCCCTGCCAGGAGCCAGCCTTGCCAAGATCAGGTGGAAGATCATTCCAGGAAGAGGGATGTGTAAACACGGAGGCCCAGAGTCAGAAGAGTCTGCTGTTTGAGGAACACAAAAGTCAGTGTGGCTTAAGTGTTTTAAGGGGACAGTGGCAGAAAATAAAAGCAAATACGGGATCAAATGTTGGGCCTTGGGAACCAAAGCAGATCAGTTGAAGCATTGGAGGTCTAAATAAGGAGTGGGACCCAGCTTTATTGACATCTTAAAGCGATCACCCAGGATGTCACATGGTTGCTGTCCCATCTGGTCAAATCAAGGTTACCATCCTCATTCCAAGAACCATTCTTTATTCATTTACTGCAAAAACACAAGTTGTGGCCAAGCACTTTGCCAGAACCCTGATACTGAATAAAATATTCAGAGTTCCTGCCCTCGTGTAGCTTAGCATCCTCTAGAGTCCACAGGTGGTAGTTCATTAGTAGATCCCTCCATATTGGTGGGGGGTCAATGGCTATTGAAGACAAAGCCAGAGCACTATACTCAGGTCATCGAGTGACAGAGGCTTTGGAGAGAAATGACTTCACAACAGAGACTCAATTGTTACCAGGAGTCACCTGTCTGCACCTAGGGAGCTGGGGCTAAAAGCATTTATGAGAAAGAAAGACAGTTTCCAAAATCCAGATGGCAGAAAGAAGATATCTCACCAGGGACAGGGACTGTAGTCTGGCAAGGCTGGAGTAGAGGTTGGGAGTGGTCAGAGAAGAGCTTAGAGAGGGTCCCTGACCACATCTGGAGGGCGCTATGGACAGGACTGGGTACAAATACTGAGAGCAGCCAACGCAGAGCAGAGCAGGGCCCAGAGGTCAGGAGGCAGCTTGCAGGAAAGACTCATGAGGGGACAACATCAACGACTCTCTGTGACCTTGTGGTCACTGCATTCAAGGTGCTCTTCCTCAAACCACAGTCTCCAGCATTTTCCTCCAGGCTCTCTGGGTGTCCGGCTAATGTGTAAAGCTCCTTCAGCCTCTTGGGAGCCCACAGGTAGGCAGTGCCATGAGGCTGGATTGGTGTGATTTTTTGCCAAGTGCCCAGGTGAAGACAGGGGAGGAGCTGGCTGAGACTGCTCCCAGAGCTGCAGGGGAAGAGTTTGCACGAGTCAGTGGGTCAGGCCCGCTCAGCCTCCTCCAGCTAGCAGCTCCCTGCAGGAGAGACACACAGCCCCGTGGTTGGGCGAATCAGAAGGGCACACAAAATCAAGTGGAAGCAGAGTTGGACTACTGAGAAGGAATATTTCAAAAGAGAAAAAGGCTTATGCTGTTTGCAAACCCATGCGGCTTTCATCGTTGATGAAAGTAGGCTAAGAGGAAAACTGGCTTCCTGGCCATTTAGGCCCAAGTACAAATCCTGACTCTGCCACCTTTGGTTCTTTGTCCCTCAGTTCCCTTATCTGTAAATTGGAGTCACAAATGGTATCTAGGATAAGATTTTTACAAGGACTCAGAAGTTCATAAACGGATGACCAGGCCAGGATATATAAGGTGCTTGTTAGATGTTAGTTATCATTACTCCCGGCTCTGTTCTAAGCTCTGGGAACTAAGAAATGAATAAACACAGTCCACAGCAGAGAGAGAGAGAGAGCTCATTCATCGATAACTACCACTCGTCAAGTGTTTTGTAGGTATGAGCTGTGAGGTCATGGAAAACTTGCCTGTTTATTTTTTGATGATCTGATAAGACAGAGACCATTTCTCCTAAAAATAATAGAGTGGTGCTAACTCTGTACTAGAGGCACACAGGTAACGATCGCTGTGTAAAGTTGAGGCTGCAAATACTTGTGACTACGGAGAGGGGTGAGGTGTGGAAAGGTACTAGGATTGCAGTAGAAAGGAACCTGCTTATGAGATGACAGCTGCTCTCCACTCACCCTTTGCCACTTTCCCTAGCTCCCCCTCCCCGACTCTGATACTGCTGCTGGCTGCTGTGTAAGTTTGCATTTGGATTTCTTCTTGGGGCTTGAGCCAGGAGAGCCAATGGAAGCGTGGAGTCAGTCTGACCCCAAAGGCAGAGTGCTGAGCAGAAAGAACAGAGGCTGTGGATCCCAGAACCCCCACCTTCCAGTTGTGTGGAGTTAGACATCTCCTTCAGGCCTTTCATCTTGGTCCTTGTCTGTACAGTGGAGCTTAGCTATGCCAGCAACCCCATCTGAACAGAGAATTTCAAGGAAGCTATGTCACGTGACCCTACACCATCCTGACAACGGAAACAGGAGTACACTCCTACCCCAGGGGAGTCAAGCCTTGCTTTGGCTCAGAATGGCTGAGAACCCAATGCTACAAAGCTCAGCTAGGAAAGATAGGCCCATGCTCTTCTTCCCGTTATAAAGTTGAACTGTGAAATGGACAAGAAACAGGGAATCAGGAACAGGCGCAAAGAGGAAAGCGTGTGAGAGCCAGAGCCGTGAGTTAGGAGAAGTAACCAGGCCATGAGCAGGATGGCCAACCAGCTGGAAGAGAATTAAGCAGGCTGTGGGTGAGCACAGGTTAGAAAAAAGTCTCACAGGGAGGATCAACAACCTCTTGCTTCTGAGATCATCAACACTGGATTCTGTAAAGCTCTAGCAAGACAGAAGCCATGAAGCCTACGCCATCGTGGTCCCTGTCCTTTCTGAAGCCTGGTCATCCAATGTTCCCTGGGTCCATTAGGCCCAGACTCTTGCTTTGATGCAAGCATCCCTTTGTAGAGCAGTGGTTCTTGATCAGGAGTGGTTTTGCTCCCAGGGGACATTGGGCCATGTTCGGCAACCGTGTTGGCTGCCATGATGATAATAAGAGGGCACTGCTGGCATCTAGTGGGTGGAGGCCAGGGTGTTGCTAACTATCCTGCCATCAACTGGATGGACTCTTGTGGCAAAGATCCATTGAGCCCAAAGCGCCAACAGTGTTGTGGTTGAGAAACCCTGCCTTAGAGCCGACTCCACGTTGCTAGAAGAAACTGCAGCCACTTCACCTCTTGAAACTTAAAGAATCCAAGAAAAGCAGTGCTTTCCCACTCCTGCCATGCAATTAGTTCTTGAGGGTCCTTAGAACCATAGATTTCATCCTTCACAGTTCATTGTTTATGGTCTGGTGCAGAATCATTATTTAATGTAGTGAATTTGATTTGCAATTGAAGTTAAGTTCTAACCTATACTTTAAATTACATAGACGGCCGCAGCACTCTTAGAAATCACACTGTCCACACATAACACTTTGTATATACAGTATACATATACACTGTGTTGATAAAGGATTGGTTTGTGTTGGTTTTCATGTTTAAAAGTCTAAATTTCACTGGGCTTGATGGCTGACACAGGCCTATAATCCCATCCATGTGGGAGGCTGGAACAGGAGGATCATAAGTTCAAGGTCAGCCTCAACAACCTATCGAGACCCTCAGCAACTTAGTATGACCTTGTCTCAAAATCAAAATGAAAAGGGCTAAGGATGTAGCTCAGTAGTTTAGTGTCCCTGGGTTAAAAAAAGAAAAAAAAATGCCTTTCAAAAGAATTTGGGATTAGTGGATTAATGTTTAAACTCTTAAATGAATAATAATTCCACTAACAAAAAAAGAGTGGAACCTTTGTAGTTAGAGTGTTTATTCTATCTTACTTGATTCTATTATTAAATTATTATATGTAATATAAAATCCATAATATATTAAGCATGTTTTATACTAGAACTATTATTAAAACTATATTATAATGAAATTATGGCATTTTAAAGACTGCTAGGTTTTAGAAAGGCTGACAGGTCAAAGCCAACCCACCATTTGTTTTGTAAATAAGGCTTCCTTTGAACACAGTTGGACTCGTTCATTTGCATACTGTCTGGGCTGCTTCTGCGCTGCCATGGCAGAGCTGAGTGGTTGTAACAGAGACCATATGGTCCACTAAGCCTAAAATACGTACCATCTAGTCCTTTACTGAAGAACCTTGCCAATGCCTGCATTGGAAGCCCAGCAACTGCTATATTTGGACTGAGTTTTATCCTCATTAAATGGGAGGCTTTGACTAAGTGATAGTTTAAACTGAAAGATTCCTTTCCTCCCCTTTGATTGATAGATCAAATATAATTTTGAGCCTGTCTTGTATCCAGTAAAATGTTAGTGCTACGACCCCAGATCTCCTAATATCTCTAATGATGATTTATTTACCCTAAACTTCTCCCAGGCTCTTGTAGAAGGAATGGTGATTTGGGGGATGCCCTACTTTTGCATATGTAGCCATCAGAACACGAAACTCTAAGCATGACACACCACCTACCTCCAATACCGTCATCTCATGCTGCCCACTGTGGTGCTAGATGTGTAAATCCTGATACCCTGGAAAGGATCAGATGCTTATATTTTACAATTTTACCTCATCAGTAACTTAGGTTGTACATATGCCACGGTTTTTATCCCTCAAAATCCATGCCTGGAAATTCTAATTCCCCAACGTGACAGTGTTGGAAAGTGAGGCCTCGCCGGAGGTGTGTGGGTCACAGGAGTGGGGCCCTTGTCAATGGATTGCTTTCCTTGAGGTGTGAGTGAGTTCTCACTCTTGCAGGACTGGGTTGGTTACCTAGAGAGCAAGTTGCTATTAAACGAGTCCACCCCTGCGTTCTCTCTCTTGCAAACACACCAGCTTGCCCTTCCGCCTTCCACCATGAACTGAAGCAGCACAATGCTCTCATCAGAAGAGGAGCAGATGTTGGCAAGATGCCCAGGGACCTCCCTGTCTCCAGAAGTGTGACCCAAATAAACCTCTTTTCTTAATAAATTACCCAATCTCTGGCTCCAACATTGTGTGATAGCAAAAGAAAATGAAGTAAGACAGCTTTAGGCTGTGCAGGATAGAAGCAAGCCCAGTGTATAGCATGAATGGGAGAGTCCTTTCCATGCCTTCACCCTGTCACCCCCCTGGGTCATCACAACCTGTGCTGCCACCCTCCCATTTTGCCTGTGTCTTGGCCTGGACTTCTCCCTTCCTCTAGATGTTACACCAATGGGTACATACGTACAATGTGTGTATTAGGTCTTTGACCTGGTCCTTCTGACCTCTGTCTTGCCCTTGATGATCCTAACAGTTGGACTTGCCCCATGGAAGCTCTGGCTCTGCTCAGCATGATGTAAGCAGTCAGGAGCTACTGAGAGGCTGCTGGTGTTAAGCGCAGCTCAACAAGAACCTGATTCAGAGAAAAGGCGGGCGCAAATGTTCAGGTGAACCAAACAGGCTCAACTGAACTACACCTGCCTCCTAGCTTCAAAAAGGATAAAACCGTATGTGTCTCTCAAGACACGTTTGGGGACAAGTATGTGTTTCAGAAAAGTTCTATAAGCAGTCTTCATATGATAAGAGTGACAAGACAGATTGAGATGGACTTGTTAAAAGCTAAAAAGTGTCATACCTGATGCACACATTGTATGCATGTACCCAGGCATTCATGAGATTTTGGGCTACTTTTAGGTTAAAAAAAAGAAGCCGATCCCCTTTTCTCTAATGCTTTACTGCAGAAGTGCTCCAAGTCTTGCAGTTAAAATGAATTCTAGAGACAGACTGCCAATTTCAAATACAATATCCTAGACAAGTTTACTGAACTTCTTTGTGCCTCAGTTTCCACATTCATAAAGCTGAAATGATAGTAGCAAGACTCTGATAGGAAGTCAGGTTAAGTAGAGAAAAATTTTTCTTTTTAAGTGTTGATGATGTGCTAGGTCCTATGGTAGGTCATTCATGTCAATGGCAGGTCATTCATGTCAATGGCTTTTCCCAATGACTAGGAATAAAGTAGGAACATTTAGATTTAGAATCTCTGTTGTATAGAAGTGCCGTGATAGAGAATATTTAAGTGACTTGCCAAAGATCAAAATGTGAAGAAACAGAAGAACATAGAAGCAAACTCTGATCTGCCCAACTCCCAAGTCAGGTTTAAAAACACTGCTTTAAAAAAAAAGAAAAGAAAAAGTTTTTGCAGCAAAAGGGTTCCTGGGAAGGCTTGTTCCTGGAAATCACGATCCATGACCTAGGCCATACATGCAGATGGTGGAGGCCAGGGCCAAGACTGGTTTGCATTCAGCTGACATCCTTCTCTGGAAGAAATAAGCCACATGGAACAAACAAGTAAATCTGGGCAATTGTGGTGATTTCTTTGATTTTTATATTTAAAAAGAGGCATTTATCATGATGTGTGTTTTGCTAATCTCCAGCATTTACCCTGTTCACTTGCTGTTTCTCCTCTTTCATCTTCTCACTCCTCCTTCTCTTTAGTATTTCTGGCAATGTCCCTTTGCAGAATGCCAGCTAATGTAAAATGCATGCATCATGAAGAAGAAAATCCAAGCAATTCTTATTAAAAGGAATCCTAGGAACACACACATCCACATACATCGACTGGAAGGGATGTTGTGGTTAGTGACATAGATGTGTACTGCTCTCTGTCCTCACCCAAAATGGGTTCCCATTGGAAATATTTTTGCTGTTGAAGATATTGAGAAGGAACAAATTGTTAATTTAAAAATATATAAAGACCATTTTGACGTTAATAGACAAGGATGTGAGCATGAGTTACAACCTCTAGAAGAATTTGAGCCAATCAAAGAGATCAAGACTAGGAAAGAATAAGGAGAAAGATGCAGGAGATGAGATGAGATGCCTTCTGCTTGAGCTCCTCTGGGAAAACTGAATTGTTTTCTTACTCTGTGCTTGGCTAAGTGTTTTCCATTGATCAACATGTCATCAGCACTTTGAGTTAGGTGTTGTTATTATCTTCATTTTCCAGATAAGTAAACTGAGGCTAAAGGCTCAGTTCTTGGCCCAAAGATGTGCTGCTCAATCTGATCCCAAGCTCGCGTGATTAATCCAGAAGACTGGCCTGAGGTTGGCAGCGCCTACAGTAGAGATTCTCTGAATGCACGCTTGTGGGAATCCCAGCCTAATCAGAACTGCGTTAGATGAAATAAATGTGTGTGAGGGTGCTAGAGGACCACACAGGAGTGTGTGCACACCAGGGAACAAGTCGCCCACTGGTGGAAGGGTAGTGCTGCACCTGCATGAAAATAAGGAACAAAGAGACAAGGAGAGAAAGGAGAGATAGAGGGACCAAGGCCGGAAAGGGACAGAGCCGAGAATGGGAAAGAAGGAGGAAAAGTAGGTGGGGAAGGGAGGGAGGGTGAATTGAGAAGTACCACGTGGTAGCAAATGTCAGCTAGCACACCTTCACCTGCAGGGATGAGAAAGCCTGAAGTCGAAAAATAAGTAATTCGGAGGCAGGGAGGCTCCAAGTTCAGTTCATTCAAGGCCTCAAATACCAAAGTGCACCATGCAACTAAATATATGAGCCCACTACTTCATCGAGTGTTGAGAAAAGGGACTCAGTATCCCAAATCGTAAGAGCAGAGACCTATGGGAAAGAACTCAGGGTTTGGGAAGGCACAGATTCACGCACTGTGCATCATGTTCCCTCAAGACCAGGGCCCTTGCACCTTTGTTCATGCATTGGAATCGAAAAGATGGTCTATACAAAGTCCTTACCCTGAAGGAGTTTCAATTCTACTGTGAGGTGGAGAATAAGCATGGAATTTATAACGTGACTCTACATGTAGATGAGATTCACTATGATATGCTCACATAAGAACTTGAGCAAATCAAGTGTGAGTCCTTCCACATGCTTTCACTGTTTCATCCCTCCTTCCTCCATTCCCTTCCCCTCGGACTGTTCTGCTATTCTTTTCCTTATTTTGGGTTAGCTTCCACGTATCAGAGAGAACATTTGACCATAGTTTTTGTGAGGCGCTGGTTTATCTCACTTAGCACGATATCCTCTGGTTCCATTCATTTGCCAGCAAATGATGCAATTTCATTCTTTGTAATGGCTGAGCAGTACTCCATTGTGTGCGGATGCCATATTTTCTTTATCCATTCATCAGTTGAAGGGCACCTTGTTTGGTTCCACGGCTTAGCTGTTGTGAATTGAGCTGCTCTGTAAATGGATGTGGCTGGGTGATAAGGAAATCGAGCATGACAAGAGAGTGCCTCCTCCCTCTAAATGAAAAGAACTCATCCTTCCACACACCTTTCTCCCAACAAAGGGAGCCACTCTTCTTCCAAGTCTCAACTCAAGCATCTGCCCTGCAGGATGCTCCTCCATCCTCTGGAGCTCTCCCCTCTTTTTAAATGAACTTCTCCTTCTGGTCTCCTACAAGGCTGGCCAATGGAGGCCTGAAATGGGCATGTTCTGGTGCAAGGCTGTGCTCCTCTACAGAAGACCAAGCCAGCCAGGTGACCTGTGAGCTGGAGCTAGGTAAGCAGGATGACATCATTACTTTACAAAGGCGAGCACACGGTCTGTATGCTGTATCTTACCTTTATGCTGTATCTTACCTTTACAGTAGGTGTAAGTTCACTTAAAATTTATGTTTATTTACACTATTTTTACAAATATAAACATCAACATCTCATCAAACTTAAGAGATCTGCTTAGAGTATTGGATATGATACTAGGTCTTTTTGCTTTTTTTTTTTTAATCAGTGAACCATCCCCAAGTTGATACATATAATCTTCCTTCTGTTTCCACAGGTTCTGCATCCAAGGATTCAAGCAAACACAGATTTAAAATATTTGAAAAAGAGCCAGGTGCAGGAATCACACCTGTAATCCCTGCTAAACAGGAGACTGCGGCCACTCTGAGCAACTTAGCTGATCTTGTCTTAAAATCTTAGAAAGTGAAAAGAGCTGGGGATATAGCTCTGTGGTGCAGTGTCCCTAGGTGTAATCTCCAGGGGGGAAATTTTGAAAAAAGAGAAAGAGAGGGAGAAAGAAAAAAATTCTATCTGTACTGAACATGCAGAGTTTATTTCTTGTCATTATTGCCTAAACAATACAGTATAGAAACTATTTGTATAACATTTACATTGCATTAGATATTATAAGTAATCTAGAGATGGTTTAAATATATGGTAGGCTGGGCACAGGTCATATTCAAATATGATACTATTTTATATAAGAAACTTGAGCATCTATGAATTTGGGTGTCCTCAAGAAGATAATCCTGGAATGAATTTGCTGCATAGTAACAATGACTATATATTCAACAGGAGTCATTTGGGGGAAGGGCATCTTGGGCATAATATTTGTGGGTCTTCATTTCTTTCTCCCTCAAAGAATCTTCAGCCAAGGTGCAGAAAGGATCGAGCTAGTCATGGCCCCATTGGTTTCTAGTTTCTATCTTCACTGCCTTAACAAGGAAAGAAAAGACTTTAGGCAAGTCCCTATGTTTCAATCATCCGGGAAGCAATTCTGGGTGATTGTAAGAGAGGAAAGCAAAGAAGGGGAGAAGGAGGAAATTACTGGCTTGGTCAGAGCTTGCAAAATGGCACCAGTGATTAAAACATCTTATGCTGTCCTCAGGCTGCAGAAGCTATCACTGACAAAAGCTCTCATACACACACACAAAAGGAAAGAAATTAGCCATTAAGAAATATTTCAGCATAATGCAATTATTACAGCTGTATAATTGAATGGGGAAACCATTGATCTGTAGTAGAAAGGAAATTGCTCTTCTCATTGTGTTCCTATGAATATGTGAACATTAATCTCCATCTATAATCAACGTTCATTTCAAATCTGATTGCGTGCTACTAAACACCCGTAGCTATGCTAACATTATGTTAATATGGTTCAACATCATAGCTCCCAGCTTCACAGCACAAATATTTTTCTTTGGCAATCAATAGTAATTTCAGCTGAGTGGATGGAAGTCACGTTTTAATGGTAATCTTTCCACCAAGCCTCCAAGTGGAAACTCAGTTGGTGTCTTAACATGGCTGCAGCACATTGTATATAATCAGATAAATTAACCTGAATAGAAATGGAGAGAGAGGAAGGAAGCGAGGGAATGTGGATCAGAAATAAGAAGCTAGCTTGGCAAAACTCTAAATCTAGCTAATAGATGAAAGTGTGCATTAGGTAGGAGAAAAAAAGTGAGAATGGAGGGGAAAATGGGATTGGATGAGGCTTTGTTGGGGGAGGGCTGCAGGAAGGACGCTGGGATTGTTCAGAAAGCAAACTGCTCCTTTTGGCTGTTAGCCAAGGAGATGGAGCAGCCAGGTTCCTGCATAGCCTAGATTTTGCCAGAACAACCAAGACATGTTAGAAAGGAATAAGAAGCTTGACAATTCTAGATGGATATTTGTAGCATCCTCTTTGCTTTTGAAAAGACCACTTCATCAGTTATTTCTTTATTCACTCATTTAGAGACAATAGGAAAATTTTATAAATTTTTGTCTTTATTAAAAAAATAGAAAAGGTTGAAAATGAAGAAAAGGGAGCAATGAATCTACTTTTTTTAAGCACTGCTACTGCTGGGCACCAAAAATATAAAGATGAATAAAAGGTTTCTCTGTCTGCAGATCATTGATGGCCCAGAGAGGGAGTCAGACAGATAATAATTCACAGTGTCAGCCTACGCTTTGGGAGCCCCGTACCCTTCCCCACCTCTCCTTGGCCATAATGATCCTCTTCATCCATGTTTTCTTTATAGCATGGAGAGAGAAAGAAAGGAGGCAGAGAGAGAAATAGACTTGGGGTGCATTCATTTGTCAAGATTCTTTCTCAGCCCCTGACAAAATTCTTCTTAGAGGCTCAAGAAGCTCCCACACCCAAGACTCATGGCCCTGCTCCACAGCCCCTCTTCATCCATACAGTCTTGTTTTCTGAGAAGGATCAGAGTTATGGCTTTTATGTGAGTGTTGATTATTATAAGGCAAAGAAAAATAAAGTAATCCAAGGAAACACTAGGCCCCTTTGCCTGCTCAGAAAATTCTGGCGTGATTGCTTCTATCCTCCGTGGTTCCCCCAGGCCTCCACCCTCTCCTCCCTGCGTCCTATTATTTTCAACATCATAGGAAGAGAGCACTCTGTGCCATTTGAAGGGCTGCAGGGTACACACTGTATGAGAAGGGAGACAGAGGGAACAGGAAGCAATGGGCAAATGATAACCAGTAAGGACAACCTGCAAGGTAAGAGGTGTCCGTGGTAGGTGTTGACCATTTAAGGAGCTCAGAAAGAGATTTGCAAAGGAGAAACTTCCAAGGAAGCGGGAAGATCTGGAAATGATACATGCAGAATTTAAAAAAGTTTTCCAGTTTGCCTCTTTTCCCACATTATCATTCTCTAGAGACCTCAGTAAGGAAATTAATACCCTTAGACTACTTTTTTTCTTTCTTATAATCCTAAGGTGAGAAAAGATTTGCAACACTTTTATGATTTATAGTTTGAAAATGCCTTCTCTAGAGTGACAGTAGTTAATTATTATTATCGTTAAGTGTCATTTACATAACAACATTAGGTGCTATTGGGGGTCCTCTCTCAAATCCATCCTTCTCTTTATCCCTAACAATTTAATCTCTGACAACTTTAATCCTATCAGTTCTACTGGCCTTGCTGCAAGTGCTTCGACCTGGCCTGCCACAGGTTTGCATTGCTACCTCTTAACCTGTCTCCTGCAAGCCAGCTAACGAAACCCGCACTATTAAACACAGTTTCCAACACGTTTGTAAACTAAGCATTCAGAACATGGCAACTTGACTATGTATTTTCAGCCATGTTTAAAGTCATCATATGTACTGAGTAAAATTTTACTACACTTATTGTTAAATGATTGGAAGGCTGTTTCGAGTTTTGCTGCTTATTAGCAACCTCCTCTCCCCTCAACGCACACACACCACCACCATCAAAAAGAATTCACTGGGGAAATATTCAATCTCCCCCCTCCATGAGAAAAACATCTGAAAAAATGCACATAAAACAATACGGCAACAAATAAAAATGTATCCCTTTGTCAGCAGATTCTGTTGGAATACACAGAAAAAAAAAATTTCCTGCAGATTTGAAGAATCAAGTGCTAAAAGACATTATTTGGGGTATGAGATTTCTACACAATTGTGTGAAAGTACAGATGTTTCTAACATCTCTTTCCTTATGGAATTTGTCACATGAAATACAGGGGAAAAAAGCTTTTTTTTTTTTTTTTTTTACACTTAGTGTAAATACATGTAATGGAGAAGAAACATTTTTAGCAATAAATAACTTTATTATGAAACCAATATGTCATGTTGTAAGTGGATCTATTAAGGACGTGCCTGATGGACTGAAATTTAGTTTTAAAAACATCCTAAGTAAGATTAAGAGTACAAAATTAGCTCTGGACCTAAAATTTACAGTCCACACCATCATGTCTATGGTTAAAAAAAAAAATTGGAGTAACAACATTTCAAGTTGCCATCAACATGCTTAATTTTATAGGAAAAAAGATCTTTAAGTGCAAAAGAATATTTACCTTTAAAATGAGATAGGCAATAAAACATTTTTATAATGTAGCAAAGAACTTTGAAAAGCTGCTAGATTTAAAGTTACCTGCTTTTATAAAGTGACATGTGTTCCATGTTTACTGAGCATTTTACCCTGCCCGTCATTGGAGCGCCTTTCAGGAAAAATGTTACCTGGTAGGTTCCTAAAGGGTTAGGATGACAATGGTGCTAATACTAAATAACAATAAACACAATCTCTCACTTCAAGATTAAGGTATTTTAAAAATGGGGAACAAATTATCTGCTAGTGAATGAAATGGGTCTGGCATTTTAAAAACGGATGTTTGAAAACACCTCCTTTGTTATAATCTTTTGCTTCTAAAAACAATATAAATGCTTGAATTATAGGAATATTCTTATCTTCATCACTTAAAGTACTGTCTGTATTTCATATGCCAAATAAACATAAGGAAAGAGAGGTTCCATAGTTTTTTAACCTGCATAAAACGATGTGGTGGAGTTTCAAGGGTGTGCATTGACCCCTGGAGCAAAGCCCTCAGGTTACTTCATAAAATCACTATTTAACATTACTGAAGGTAGTTACTTCACAGATTGCAAAAAACAAAAACAGCTGCATAATTGTTGAATGAAATGATATAGAGAAACGAGGCTGAGAATGAGGTGAGCAGGGTGTGGGTGCCCTTCTTTTGCATTTTGATCTATATGTTGTCACCAATGACCTATGGCTTTATGCTAGGCCACCCCTAAAGTTTATTATGTCACACTGGTTTTACTGTTTGGCAACAACCCAGCACTTCTTGCTTAGGGTCTCTGGTGCAGTTCCAGTCACATGCCACTAGGACTGAAATTATCTGAAGACTTCTTGACTCAAAAATTTGGTGCCTGGTTCCAGATGAGAATGGCTGGGTACTGGTCCAGCATCTCTCTCTCTCTCTGTCAATTCTTCTGCCTCTATCCCTATTACCATCTCTATCCGTATCCTTCCTGTTTCTTTATCCCTATCTCTGTATCTCTATTCTTTATACCTACCTCTCTCTCTCCATCTCCATCCTCTCTCTCTCTGTTTCTCTCTCTCTCTCTCCTCCCCTTAGCTCTGTCTCCCTCTCTTTCAAGATTTCTCCTGTTCTGCTGGCTTGAGTCGGATCAGAAGCCCCTGGAAGCAAATCTCAGCCAATGCGTGATGGATAAACACTCCAAGGCTCAGTCACAGAGTTCCAGGTGCAGTCTTCAGGGTCTCTCAGAGCTCCCAGAGGGATCGTGGGCTAGTTGTCCTCAGTGGTGCCCACACCATTGCAGCCGGCCTCCCTATTCCCGGCCTCACTCCTTACCTCTTCATTGTGGGCTCTGATGACAATGATCCCTGCCTCTCCAGCTGCTCTGGGCAGAGCCTAAACTAAGTCCTAAGATGAATCTGAATGTTTGCCGTGTGCTTACGTAACTCTTAACCAAGTGAACAAAGTAAACCTAAGTTTAAATTAATAAGGTCATCAGGACACCCGCTCTGCTAAGGCAGCAGGGTTGTGTTAGCCTCGTGTACCCACTGGGCCTGGGACCAAGGCTCAGAGTCACCCTTTGGCCTCTACCATGGAGATTAAGATGTGAGGGGTCATCAACCCGTGTGAGGAAGCTGGGGACACTGGAGAGCAGGAGGCCATGCCCACCCTGGCTTAGTCTCCTGCCTCTGCCGCGCCCAGTGTTTGCATTCAGCTGCTTTATGCCTGTCGCCATGCAGTTACTAGGGATGTTGGCTTGCACAAGCACGGGGGCTGGGCAGAGAGACTCCAGGGATTCATTGTCTGGGTCTGACACAGTGCCCTGGGCCCTGGCCCTGGGGAGCTGAACAAAGTCATCTCAAGATTACAAGCCATTTCACCACGATCAGGGGTTACAACCCCTACTTTTTAACATCCTGCTTTTATTTGCAGGCTATGAAGTGTAATAGTTCACCATTTTGGTTTAAGTATCACCATAAAAGTCAGTGAGATGGAACAGGCAGTAAGTAGTTCTTTTACATAGTGTGGCTGAGCCTAGGAGCTTACGTCTTCATTAACCCACAGAAACGGCTCTGAAATAAAATGGAAATAAAATGCTGGGGTGGGTGCGCCTTAATGTTAAGGACCACTCAACATCTGGTTAGTAGAGCCACCCGCTTCTGACCCTGAGTGGCTTATCTTGTTTCTTCCTGGTATTGAGAAAGTTAGAAAAACAGAAGCCAAGTGAACTTCATATGAGTGATTCTGAGTGCGTGGTTGAACTATTCAACTTTGAGAACAAAAATGAAAAATTCTCCCAATCCAGATGTGCGCCTCCAGCAAGGCACCTCTGGACACCACTCTCCCGGCCCCGAGTATTCAAGTTCAAGGAAGCAGCACATCTATTGCCTCCCTCCCCAAAGGTTTACCTTTGTGGACCCTCACATCACTTCCTGTGTTTCTTTACACTTAAGCAATCTTGGCTTTGATCCCTGGAACAGTTCGGCAATCTTGCACTGCGACTCTTCTGCACAGAGTTAAGATAGCATATTTTCCCACAGGATTAAGGATCATGTTTGCCTCTATACATTCCTGGATGACTAAGGTGGGCTGGAGAGTCACTTATTCTCTGTCCTTCTTATCATAACAGCACAACAACGACCTCCCTGAACTGGTGATTTCATGGTGGGGATCAATTGCTTTGGGGCACAGACAACAGAACAGAACTTTAAGAGCAACGAGGCAAGGCCAAGAGAGGCAGGTGTCTCAAACTCTAACAACTACCGCCATCTTGCTCAGGTTGGCTTTGGGATAACTCCCTAGAGATGAATTTTGTTTCTAAGACGCGCTTATCTTCTACATTGTTCTTAGAACTGGCCTTCCCATCTTCTTTCTGTTTCTTCGGTCTGTACAGTTGTGCCACCCCTCTAGAGGCAAATGTCCCCACTGCTGATTTGTGGACACCTTATCACGATGCACTTCCATCTACATCCATCTGTCTGTCTCTCCATTTACTATGATTTACCTGTACGCTCTTCCAGATGTTTGGGATTGCTGGAAGTCTGAACCCTGATTTGCAGGAGGGGGCTTGTTATTCAATTCAACATGATTTAAACTGTCACACAATCTGTCTATATTTGGAAATATCTGCTCTCCTGGCATCACGGAGAACCAGACACAGCCTGGGGCCTTGTGTTTCCTGTTTAACTCAGCAACCTGCGCAAATGTCTCTTTTACATATTATCAATGTGTCTTTAATAGTTTTGCAATTCTTGAAGCAATCTCAGTCTGAATAAGCAAAATCCTGCAGGCTGGGGATGTGCGGATCCAATTGGCTCTCACACAACCAAGCAGAATTTCAAAATTGACGTACTAGTCCAGAAGAGTATCTTTTATGCACTTGAGCCACCTTGAAGAATGCCCGTTCTTAGTTATTATATTTGACATGTGTTCAAATATCATGAGCTGGTAAGGGATCTTCCCGTGTGACATAAGACGGTGGAAGGGGTAGCAACGGTGCACTTTTCTCCTCCTCCCCTTCTCACCCCTTCTCCTTACCCTCCTCCTCCTCCTCCTCTTTCTCCTCCTCCTCCTCCTTCTCTTCTTCTTCTTCTCATTCTCCCAGCAAAATATTTGCTACAAAATCATTTCTACAACCTTCCCTGAAGGCTTCCAACAACCACACAGCTGTCTCTATGCACAGAATTTAGCTGTGGAAAGAATAACTATGTTCAAGAAGATGTTTTCCAGTTACATGGAGAGGCAAAGCCACATTCTTAGGGTGAAATAATAAATTGTGAGTCCTATTGGAGCAGCCTTGATAGGCCCTCAAGTTTAGGGATTCAGACACTCAACTGGTGTCCTGTCGTGTCCGCAAACCACATAGACAAATTGGAGCAAAGAAGCAAGGTGGTGGAATCATTCCCCCGAATGCGTCAAATCACCCTCGCACTCTCTTGTCCCCATTCACTAAACAGCTTTTTAATATCTGATTCCACTTTCCCTGCAGGTCAGCCTTGAAAAAAGTGGAGGAGGAGATTTTTAATGATAAGCAGATACACTGTTCTCACACCACAGGCAGAAGCGACTCAATTATTTCACTGCTGCGTGGTTTATATGTCTATCATTTATAACTTTGATAACTGTGACTTGGTTCTAAGAGTTAGATAATCAGGTGAACAATTAAGGCAATTTGAGGAAATGTAAAATTGAGGCGACTGTCAATCAAGAGCCCTTCTTTATGCTGACCAATTGAATTCCCATCTCGAGGGGTGAGGGGTTGAAATTCGAGACAGATACAAACAGTCACAAATCACTTGAACTCAAAATTTCTGCGGGTGTTCTTTAAGTCTTTCTGTGAGTTTCTGCTGCTGAAATCCCTCAAGCCGTCCTGGTTTCTGTCCTTCTCAAAGCCTGGTGGTCCAGTTTTTCCTTCACTTCTGTAAGCTATCCACCAGCAGCTTAAAAATATATCCTCTTCTTTGCTTCCATTAGCCTTATATGGATTCCATTTCTTCCAACCTGGGGACTCTATGTCTTACAGGAGAAATGAAGCTTTTTCCAATCAAGTGCCAATCGAGGTATGAAGAAGCCACAATTTAACTGGATTTCAGGATGCAGGGGCAGGGGAACTATCCTTTTTTTTTTTTTTTTTTTTAGGAAGGTGTGAATGTTGCCTCTTCTCCCCAGACAGAGACAAATAATTTTCCACCGAAGCCAGAATGAGCAATGTGATTGTCTGAGCCCACATGGCTTGCACAGGAAGAAGCTGCTGGAGCTTGCCCAGGCGGCCCTGGCCAGCACCAAGCACTAGAGGGCCCAAGAGAAGGGCTCCTGCTGCACCCTGGGCGGTCGGAGGAAATAAACTATGTCTCCCGCCTGGTTCTGGCAGCAGGAGCAGCACCAGCACCAGAGAAAGTTCGGTCTCCAGACCCCCCAAAGCGAGGAAATTCCAAGCTGCAACTAAAATTGTAGCTGGCCTCAGTGCGCGTGCTCTGCAGCCCCGGCACAGCCCGCACCCGCACAGCAAGCTGCCCACGTGGCCTGAGTTATAGAGGTGCGCACGGCTGAGGCCAAGGCCACCCATAACTCTCCCACTCTCTGAGCCCTGGGGCAAGAGGGATCCTTCACCCTGGGTTTGCTTTAATACTTGGACGGAGCTGCCTGGCTGTTCACTTTAACCAGGGCATCAGAAACAGAAAACTAGGATATGTTGTTATGGGCCAGAAACTGAACTAGAGATTGAATGGAAATCATCTATGCACTTACTCTTTGCAACAACGCTCCGGTCAAAGTCACATTGTCTGCAGAGATTGCTCAGGATTGTGTGATGTGTGTGCCGCATTTGGAATGAGAATCCAGGGTTTGGTGCTATTGTTGTTATTGTTATTTTGTTTTGTGTGTGTGTAGCTACCTGATAATTTTCTGGTGGAACCAAGGGAGCTTGAATTGCAGCTATTCTCAAATGCCTTTTTAAAATTCTAAAACCAAATCACAGGACTAGACGTTTCTCTTCCTAGAGCCAGGAAATGCTGTCTTCTAGGCCAGGAGATTTTCCTGACTGTGCTGGGAAGGTTCATTGTCTTCAGTAAGACTGAACAGCTCACAAAGGGTATGACTTGGAGGAGAGACCCCTGCATTAAGAATCAAAAATCCAGAGCCAACCCTGAGCTGTGTCAGGGCATGGCTTCTAAGGCTTCTCCATGCCTTTCACATGTCCCTTCACAAGACAGGACATAACAATGTCTACCTGCAACAGCAGAGTGCAGGGTAAACAGGGCAATGGCAGATGGGGGCAGGAGCTGTTAGCCACAACCTCAGCGGGGATAAGCATTTACCAGTAGCATTTAGATTTGGAAAGAAAAGGAGGGCTTTGGTTTGTTGTCTTGGTGTTTGTGAATTTTCTGCAGATAGCATAACCCTTACAATAGGCAGCAGGTGACCTTCCCAAGGCTGCCATTTCTGCATGCCCTTGCATAAAGAATTTACCAGAAAAGCACAAGACTGCTACTAGACAGGGGTTTATAGACCATGGACATCAAATCCATCACTTACAAATCCGGAAACTGAGACCCCTTAAGGAGAAGTGACTTGCCCAAGAACACATAATAAATGGTAGAAAAGCTAAGGCTGGGGCCAGTGTTTCTCAACAAATGAGAAGAGTGTGGTGTATATGCAAACTGGTACTATACCCACGTCTTAACGGTCATAAAGAGACCCCAGATAGTTCTAAAGAATCCATCGTTTAAACTCTGGTCCTTGAGTGGCATTTACTCTCGTGGAGGGAACATTCAGGTTGAATTCCACATCCTGAAGTCCTTGTGTACCCACAGCCTCACTGAGGAAGGAAGAAAAGGCATGAACAGACAGTCAGCACGGTAAGGTAGAAATGATGCAGGAAGTGTCTCAAAGCAGCGCATGGTGAGTGGACATATTAATGGAGCAAGGAGGTGACGCTCTTGGCAGCAGAGCAGGAGAGAACCTCCATCTTGCCTTCTCCATGAACCTCTCCCGACTCAGGCTCCCTAAGCCCTTAATCACCAACCTAAACAGGTGATTTGCTTGATAATTATATGTTTACAGAATGTGATGTTTCGGGGAAAGAATAAGAGATTTGGCATCAACAGACCTGTGTTTATAGCTCCTCTCTGCCATGTGCTAATGGGATGATCTTGGGCAAGTTCCTTTACCTTTCAGAGACTGTGCTTTCTGTTTTACAAAGCAGGAACGATAGTCAAGACTTCTCATGACCAGTCGAGAGCTCAATGAGGAACCAGAGAGAAAACATCTACCCTTGTTGTTGACTCATGCTGAAGGCAAAAAGCTTCCTTTTCTTCCAATGACTGCAAATTCCTTGCTTCTTCTATGACTTAGTATCGTTAATGGCTCCTTCACATTGGTATCAAGATTTTACTGATGGAATTGTGTCAGGAGTGGTCAAGAAGGTTGGATCTAAACTTTTTTTCACAGAATATCAATCAGAGTGTGAGCTCTGATTTCTTGGCAACTCTTCATGACTTTGGGTCCATAGTGAATTCCATCATTAGTCTGATGTAGAGTGATACCAATAACCAAAGAAGAAGAAGTACCGCCCCAAACACCTCTGGACTCAGTTGATTTTACTGGTGATCCCTTTAAAACATCTGTATGACGAACCCTACAGCATATTTATTCTCACAGAACATATAAACAAATACTAAACCATATAATTCAATGACATAAATAAAATACTTAGGACAAAACTTGATAAATTGGTTCCCCAAAACAAAACTATCATTTATCATTATAGACATGAGCATGATATACTAAGGTCAGTTAAAATACTAAGTGATTTATTTGATCTTTTAAAAAGATTATTTTTATTATTTATTACCATATAAAGAACACTTTATCATATACAATGAATGTGTTTTAGATGGTACATACATACTCACCAATTTCTATACAGAGATATGTAAATATTTTTCACATACATATGCATCCCAATGTCCCAATACAGTGACCATTCATTTGTTTTCTGATTATGATGGAAATCAAAGAAAATGTAGAAAAATGTCAGTTAAAGTCCAAACAGGAGACAATGCCACATAGAAATTTGAACAAAGAAAGATTAATCAATTATTAACTATAACACGGGGTCACCTACTATGGAGTAAAGACAGTTGCATACAGCACAGGATGGAATACGAGCAGCCCCTAGCCCCAGGCCTCAAACAGAGAACCCACGGAGGAGCACACCTGGAATACACCCTTCCCTTCCCAGGGCTCAGATCCACTTCTGCCTGGTGGTACTGTTGAATGGTGGAAAGCTCCTCAAGGCGGCACTCTGGGGTCCTGGGGAAAGTCACCCATTGGAAAATGCCATGTTTCTAAGTGAAGGTGAGTGCCACTGGGTGCCACACTGGCTGCCTTCACCAGAGGAGGGAGGCCCTCCACAGGAACCAGGATGAAAACCCTGTTCCAGTCCAGTGTCTCTTAGCACCCTCTACTGGCAAAGTTTATCACTGTGAGCAGCTAGGGAAAGGTTTTCCACAGTCCTATCAGGGCAATGCAAGGCAAAGGTGTAAATGAGAGGCATGAGTTGAAAAGATCACATACAATAAAACATTTTTTAAAAAGATGGTCATAAACCCTGCAACCAAATATAAAGTCTTCTGCTGAGATTACAATAAATATTCTTGCAAAATTTTTCTTTCAGAGGAAGGATATCTTCTCACATTTTTTATTTTACATAACTAAGTTTGCAGCTCATATATGATATAACTACCCTGTTTTTTAATCAAAATAAGTCTTATTTTATATCATTAAAAATCTTTAAAATCATTCATTTTATTGGGTGCATAATATTCCATAAGGAAATATTAAATCTCTTTTTTTTTAGAGAGAGAGGGACAGTGAGAGAGAGAAAAAGAAAGAAACAATTTTTTATTTACTTTTTCATGTGGCTTTCATTGCTCCAAGACTTCATTGTGTATGTGGTGCTGGGGTTTGAACTCGCATACTTGTGCATGCTGGGCAAGCACTGTAACTGCTGAGCCACTGCTCCAGCCCCAAAGTGTCTTCCTATTGTTAAGTATTTTAAATTCTTTCTTTATAAAAGATAATGCATATCTTGGATAAATTCATTGACATAGAGACTCTGAGTATATTTCCTGATTCAAGTTCCAATAATATATAAGACTTCTATTTTATATTTTTAAGTTACTCTTCACAACTTTAAAGTTAACTTATATTTCTACAAAATTATATAGTGACTATCTCACCACAACCTTATCAAAACAGATGAGTACCATATTTAAATACATAATTTTAGATTAAGAAAATATCACTCAATTTTTATATTTTCTGTTACTAGTAAGCTTAATTTCCAATTCTGAATATTTATTTTAGCCATCTACTTGAATTTTTGCCAGTTTTATTTTTAATATGTGGAAAAACCATTTCTTGAAATACCAAGATAACTAATATTAATAAGTTGCTAAAACATACAGAGTAATGATAGTGTTAACTATAAGAAAGAATGCTTTTATCATACAAATCAGATTATTGTAACAATGATGGAAGTAAAAGTGGACTTTATATATTTTTTTAAAAACTTTCCTCAAAAACATCTTATTTCTCATCATTGTTAACGCTGTAACTTAAATAAAAGTATATATTTTTCCAACTTATGACCATAATTATATTGCATGGTTAAACATAGCAATGAAAGAATAATGTCTACCATGGTTAGATAACATTGCTATGGAAGTTTTAACCAGTGGAAAGAGAAAGAGGTGTGGTTGATGGTAGTGAAGAATAAAATTATTATTATCCATTCATTATGTGATTCCAATAATAATAATAATACAGAAACGTTTTTGTGTTGAGAAAGTTCTGACACCTATATGTAAAGAAAAATAACTCATACTACAAAATGAAAGTCAAGAAAGAAGGCTCATAAGGAAGGGCACTAAGCTGTAGCCAAAAAAAGAAACAGAAAAAAAACTTGTTCCCACGATGTACTAAAGTTTAACATACAATAAATAAAGTCCTTCACATTTGGGGGAAGTGAAGAGTCATCCCATAAATATTGCCAAGGTGAATAAGCAATTATAATAAATAGCTTCTTGGGCTGGAGTGGGGGCTCAGCGGTAGAGCGTTTGCCTGGCATCCTCGAGGACCCAGGTTCAATCCTCAGCACCACATGCACAACCAAGAGGAATAAAAAACCAAAACCAGTCTAAAAATTTTTAAAAATTAACTCTTCTCTTTCTCTCTCTCTCTCCTCTTTAAAAAATGTTTTTCTCCTTTCATGTCATAATGTAGAACAGTTTTTAGATGGATTAAAATGCCAATATAGAAGCACCAAGTCAAAAACTAGATTAGGACGGAGTTGCAATTTTGCTATATAATCTTGATGACAGGAAATTAGAAGGCTGTAAAGATAATTGAGCAAGTTTAATATTTCTATCTCAAATATCTGAATTTTAAAATGTGTATTTTAGGTATAATAAAAATATTCATGAATCAATATGATAGGTGGGACAGTTTTACATTTACTTGGTTAAAACTTAGTTGATCAGTATGAAGAATATAACACCCTAAATAAAAAGAAAAAAAAATAAACAAAAATAATCTTCACTGGGCTGGAGCGGTGGCTCAGCGGTTATGGTTATGGCGCTTGCTTGGCATGCACAAGGACGCAGGTTCAAACCCCAGCACCAAGTACACAAGGAAGTGTTGGAACAACGACAGCCACATGGAAAACTAAAATTGATTCTCTCTTTCTCTCTCTCTCTCACTGTCCCTCTCTCTTTAAAAAAAAATCTTCACTAATTATGGACTGGAGCCATTAAGGAAAGGTAGGAAAATAGGCTAAACCCCATTGATAACCAGAGAAAATTATCCCCGTGGCAAAACTTCCAACGAAGCTGGCCCCCGACTCAAGGCTAAGCTAGATGTTTTCGTTAGAACCATCTGAGCAGCTACTTAAATCGGTTTCAGACAATGACAAATTCCTCAACTCCAAAACATGTTTTTCTTCAAATGAGAACGGCTGTAAGTCATAATTTCTCAAGTGTGTGTGCGTGTGCGTGAGTGTGACATGGCGAAGTTCTAAATCGGCACCCAGACAGATGGAACCACAGCGTGACCTTCTTCTCTCTCGGGGTAGCTTCCAGCAACATGGTTCAGATTTGTTTTGAAATCTCTTCCCTGGAGAAGCATTCCCGAGAGGCATCTTGTAGACTAAACCTTTGGCTCTGATTGGCACAGTGCCTGCAGTGGTCAGGCCCTGGGAAATGCAGGAGATCCCGGCAGGGGGGCACCAAGTCTGAGGGAGGGACCCAGCTTCAGGCCCTGGACTCTTATTTTATGTCTCTGCTGCGGCCTCGGTGCTGAGCAGTCTCAGTCTTGCAGCCTGTGTTGTGGACTGAGAAGGAGCGCTGGGACTTATTTATGGCACTTCCAATCTACTGATCTCACCCCTACCTGTGTTTGGAAGAGAGGAAAGAACGCTGGAGCTGGAGAATCCCGGTGCGTTCTTGCGGCAGTTATGTGATCATGGAGAAGTGACAGAAGCCCGTGAGTGCTGAGGTCCTCACCTACAAAGTGGGAGTCATTACTCGCTCTGCTTAGGTTACTAGATGCTTCATGCCCTGGAATAAATTTACTCAACTTCTCTGTGCTCAGTTTCATATGTGTAAGATAGAAATTATTTCTCATGAAATTATTATGAAAACTAAATTGTATAATACAAGCAAGCAGAATAACAAGTCTTAGATCAGCGTTGTGATCACCGGGACTCTCGGTTTAGAAAGCTCTGCTCTTTGAGTCTTCTTCCCTCTGCTCCCTTCTTGACTTAATCTTGTCCTACCTGTGCTCATTCCAGACTGTATTTCATACTTTTTCCCACATTCATTGTGCCATATGACACAATGAATGGAATTTTCTTTTATATTGTTTTTAATCAATTCTTTTTCTTTTTAAAGAGAGAGAGAGAAAAAAAAAAACTTTATTTAGTTTTTTTTTATTTTTTTCATGTGGCTTTTGTTGCTCTGAGACTTCTTTGTGTACATGGTGCTAAGGTTTGAACTCACGTACTCATGCATGCCGGGCAAGTGCCGTAACCTCTGAGCCACCACTCCAGCCTCTTCTTCTTTTTTCTTTTTCTTTTTTTTTTCTTATTGAGGAGTTGAATTGTATAATCATAAATGCAAATAAAGTAACAAGATGATATGCACTTGAACCTTTTCCAGAATCATCCCCACATTGCCCATGCCCCATGAATGGTATTTTCCAAGCATAATTCTCATTTACCCAAGGTCCATAATCACGTCTATTCATTCATTCAGCAAACATTTGTCAAGCATCAGCTAAGTCTCAAACTTCTGCTAGGCCTTTGAATATACTCATGACAGTCCCAGGCATTTAAACTGTAGTGCTCAAGGGCTAACCCTGATGTCCATAAGTAAACAGATCATTTCAGGACCAAGTAATAAGTAGAAAATTAGAGTCAAAAACAAAGTTATAGGGGAGCCAGGCATAGTGGCACGCACCTGTAATCCCAGCAGCTCAGGAGACTGAGGCAGGAGGACCGCAAATTCAAAGTCACCCTCAGCAACTTGGTGAGGTCCTGTCTCAAAATATAAAAATGTTTATGGATTTGATTCAGTGGTTAAGCACTTCTGTGTTCAATCCTGGGAGGGTGGGGGACTCTTAAGGAAAGAGTGTGGAGTAGAATTAGCTCTAACCCTGAGGTTAGTAGCCTCCTGGATCATCTGAGCAGGGTCTGAAGTTACTGAGTAGCAAAGGAGAAAAATGCACCCCAGGCCCAGGAGAACAAAATTTTCAGGAACTTGGGGGTGTGAGCATGCACAAGGTTCAGAAGGTCACTTTGGCAAAAATGTGGATTACAGATATGTGTGGAAGTATGGCTGCAATAAGTTGATTGGAAAACAGGCAGGAGACAGAAAAGACTTTGAAACCTGGGTGAAGAAGTTTGGACATTTTCCTTAAAACTGAGGATTTTAAACACATGGTCACTGGTCTGGCCTGACCTAGCCATAATTATGTTTTTAAAGTTTACATTGAATATGGGGCATGATATACCTATTTAGCCACAGGACCCACCATGCCTTCTCCCCTTGCGGATTTACCCGCCCCCCCACAAACCTCTGACGAATCTGAGTTTGCAACCCTGCTTAGTTAGTTGCTAAGGGATTGATACCATGCATTGACTTTATAACCCTCTCTGGATGTTGAGAGGAGGCAGGGATATGAGACTATAGGTGGAAAGAGCAACTAAAAATCTACTTAAATAAAGTGGAGAAGATAGAAAATAAATGGCCGTAGGGATGCAGAATAACCAAAGCTCTCATATCCTCCACTCCCTGGATTGTCAATCAATGCAACTTTGCAAAACTTTTTTGTCCGTACTCATGTAGTTGAACATCTGAAGACCCTACGACCTAGCAATTCCATTCCCAGATATATGCTCAACAGCTATGTATACATGTGCATCCCCACAGTCACGTACAGGACCATTTATAGAAGCACTATTCACAATGCTCCAACTGGAAACTACCCCAATGAACAGTGGATAAATAAATTTCTCTATGTTCACATAATAGGCTACTATAAACTGAATGGCTCTGTATCTATGCACAAGGGTATGAAGAAAATCTCTGCATAATATTAAGTCAAAGAAGAAAAACTTAACAGGGTAAATGCTGAATGAATCTGTAAAAATGAAAAAAATAAGCAACACTAAAATTTGTTGTTCAATAATGATCATGCGAGGGCAGACTTCAGTGCATAGTTAGAAGAGGGTCACAGGGGGGCATCTGGGAACTTGGTCATGTTCTATTTGTTGATTGGGGAACTCATTTCACGGATGTGTTCAGTGCCAAAATTCATTCGACTGGAAAAATTATATTTGTGATATATTACCTTTCCGAATATATTTCAACTTTAAAAACGTGTTTGCCAATTTAAAAAATAAGTTAGAGGTCACCAACAATATTGCTATGGCAGTTAGACCAGCTGAAGGTTCGTGAGACCCTAGCCGGAGACATAATTAGTAATTACTCAGTTACTTGTGTAGCTCAACAAGTACAGACAAAAGAGTCTGGCAAATTCTGCAAAGGCTACGCGATACCCCAAACGCTGAACTAGGTGCTCGAGACGGAAGAGCTGCAGTATATGAGGTGGAGAGTGAGAAAGCAATTGGTTGCTCCCCTAGATGCTTTCTCCAATCCACACACAAAACAGGGACCAGAGGCAGCATAAGTGGGTGGGCCATGAGGAATTTGGGGGGGGGGTCTACTTTAGATGGGCTGGCTCCTGCGTTTCCTTCTTCTCAGGCTGCTAAGATTAGGCACTTCAGCACCATTAGTGGTCTTCAAACTCCTAAGATCCCCATGAATCCAAAGGCAGAGGATGCCTTTTCTTACTGATGGTGAGGTAGGGTTTTGACAATGTCGCCCTGAAGAGGGTGTCACGGGCAATAATGGGGTATGATCAACACCTGCCACCCTGCTAGCACAAACTGATGGTCCAGAGCTCACAGTATGGAAACCAGGCACCGGGAGTGTCTTTTGCCTCACCCTGCAAAATCTCAGCAGGCATTGTTTTCCATTGCTTGACCTGTGTTTTAGAGGATGCTGCCAGTTCCTTGCAAAGTGGAATGTATTCCGAAGATATCCGGAGAGCATATTTAATCATGTCTTCATCTCAACATTTTTTTCCTGAGTTGTTTTCTTCTCCAATTCCCTGGCACTTTTGAACGTAAGTGGTGCTTCCTTATTACCAAGGCTCTCTCAACCAACGCTACTTTTGAAAGGTTTCTTTAAACTTTATTTTGTGTTTTTAGTATCTGAATAATTTTGATTTTTCACAGTTCGTTCAAACACCCCACTAACTCTGAGATGAGTTAGAGAGCTTACTAGAAGAAAAGGTGTACATATCATATTATTAAGAAGGACCAACACTAATATTAAAGGGTTTACCTTTTAATAATATCACTGGAGCCTCTAAAAATAAATGTGCAAAAAATGTAAAATTCTAATCACAATTTTTCATGGCAAAATATGCAGCAAAGACAACTTGAAAATATCTCAGCTTCTCAGAAGGAGTTGCTCTAGCTGGATTTGATTTTGTTCTGTACACACTGGCCCTCCAGTCTATCCATACAAAAGTCTACATCTTATTTGGGGGTCTGGGCTAGATACTAATACTTTTTCAAAGTCTTTCTTGATACTTCCAGGGCACGGGTGCTTTCTGCCAGCTGAATCACTGCACCTTTTATTCATATCTTTCTCAGAAATGACTGAGAATGTCTGCCTCCTAACTCATCTGTGAGCATCCTGAAAAAAGAGACTGCTTCTAAGCTGGTTCTGCATCTTGCACAACAGAATCATCACCACCACCATCATCACCGGCTTCATCATCATCACTTTCAGTGGTAACACCCAGTGAGCACCTACCCTTTGTGGGTGGCAACTGCTTTAATCTTATTTAATTCTCCCAGTGAGCTCATGAAGGAAGCATCGAAATCATTGCTCTTTGCAGATGAAGATCTGGGCATGAAGGAAACAAGTTACTTTCTTCAAATCTCTTGAGCTACAATTGAATCCCAGAGAGTCTGGCGCTAGGTTGGGCTGATGCCTCAAGGGCCACTGTGTCTCCTGCTTAGGTTGGAACTAGGCACTATGGAAATTTAAACAACTGTTCAATAAACTGTCCCCAGAGCATGACTGTGGCTGTGAATTAGTTCAAGACAGAGTAATAATAATAGCAAGAAGAAGAAGAAGAAGAAGAAGAGGAGGAGGAGGAGGAGGAGGAGCAAGAGGAGGAGCAGGAGGAGGAGGAGGAGAAGAAGAAGAAGAAGAAGAAGAAGAAGAAGAAGAAGAAGAAGAAGAAGAAGAAGAAGAAGAAATAAAATCCAGTCTCACAAATGTTTTATGGTGAGTTTGGGAATGATGGAGGGTCCTCATTCTAAACCCCCTTGCTGAACTGGCATCTGGTAAACAGGCTCTGAGCACCCCTGTATAACACCCACCGAACAGTCCCACAGCCACTGTCTCACGTGATGTCCACCCAGCTGCTGGTTGGGATCCCCGAGAGGCACGCCGTGTGGACAGGTGGGATGCTCGGGCTGGAATGGATGCACACGTAAGCATTGGCCACCATGCACTTTTCCCATTCCCTTTATTAACTCCCATCCTCTTCCATTATAAAAATGAAGGTGCATTCCCATGGGATCAAGCATTTGGCCTCACTACTGGGAAAAAATGACCTGTGCACAGGAAACAAATCCTTTTCAATCCGCTGTTTAAGGAGAAAATGACAATGGTTGAGAGACCCTGAAAGAGTGATGATATCCTCCTTTGAAAAGCAAGGCTGAATGACATAAAACACTAGACATGAAAACAGACATCCTTTAGGGGGAAAGTGGAGGAAGGAGGTACACCGGAGGAATTAAGAAATGCACGCTTTCATTTATTCGTCTGCTTTTCCACCCACTTATTCGTTTTTGTTTCCATTTATTCAGTATATATCACTGACACGTGCTGTACACACTCTGGTCAATACCAAGGACGGGAGAAATTAGAAGACGCCCAAGAGGAATGATCAGAAGGACTTGTGTTTGATGGAGGAGTACGGCTCAGGAGTTACCGTGGGGACTGCTGCCTTCCAGAAAAGCGCAGCGCACACACTGGGCTGGACCTTGCTCTACAACCACCGGTACCTGGAGCAAAGTGTTGCATCTGCTCCACTGCCAATTCCTGTCTGCAAAGCAAAGAAGACAGGAATATCTGACGTAAGAAGATGGTTATGATCTGGTGCTGTGGCGCACGCCTGTAATCTCAGCAACTCAGGAGGCTGAAGCCGGAGGATCACAAGTTCAAAGCCAGCCTTGACAACTTAGTGAGGCCCTAAGCAACTTAGTGAGACCTTCTCTCAAAATAAAAAATTAAAAGGGCTGGGGATGTGGTTCAGTGGTTAAGCACCCTGGATTCAGTCCCTGGTACTGTTACCCACACCCTGAGAAAGAAGATAGTTATGAAAGTTAAATGAGTTCTTATTTGTGAAGCACTTAAAGAAGGAATACAAATGCTGATCTACCCTTTCCTATTTGCATGAGTCTGATGATAGAATTACACATATATACATACATATGTAGCCACTATGTCAAGCATGCATGTATATGTACATATACATGTACACGCTTACACATACCTTTGAACACACCATCCCCAAAATCTGCTGCTCTGACATACTGACTATTAAGTGAAAGCCATTTAGAGTCTCGCAAACTCAAGAATGACATTCCGATCAGCTTCGTATTTTCTTAAAAAAGGAGACGACGTTCCCATGTAAAAATGGCCTTCCCCTTGTAGCAGTAGAAAAGAAACATTCTTATCACTGAGGACAGGAAGTCGAGGCCATGAGGATTTTGTACAAACAAACCTTGTAAAATAATTCTTATCTTCCTTTAACCTCCCCACGTATTTTAGTTATTTCTCCACAATCTCCTCTCTGAGTTAAAACCTAGTATAAAATTTTTACTTTAGCCGGTTCTTGGGGTCTTTTACTTCCTTGAGAGAGCCCATGCCCTGTAAAATTATGTTAAAGTTGCATGTTTTTCTCCTATTAATCTATCTGTGCCAAATTAATTCTCAGGTCCAGCCAAAGACTTTAAGTAAGTAAAAGTAAAGTTTTATCTCTGCAACAATATACGCTACATGTAAATAAATATACTTACAGAAATGTGTTACATGTAAAATGTATGCAGTATACATATATAAAGTGGTGTACACAGTTATTCCTTAGCAAACACTCAGTGGCTATTTGGTTGGTAAGCATTATGCCAATCTCTATTTACCTAACTTAAATACTTTTCATATTATTATTTAGTGCCAAAGGGGAATAAAAGGGATAATGAATTTTCATAACATTTTAAAAATATGTTTTGCTGAGCTTCTATCATGAGCAAGACACTGGAGCTTCTATAATGCAGAGACAGGTGTGGTCACTATCTCGAGGGCACTTTCATTTTAGCCAGTCACTCTGGCTGGGTGGATGAGATTCAGACCTGCTCAGATGGAGCAGGTGAGAGAGAAGCGGAATTTGGTGGGGAAGTTCATAAGGTTGGTAAAGGGTGTTTGAGGGTAACAGGAGGAGCTGTCAGTAAGATGCACAGACCCGGAATTCAGCAGAGTATGGGGTTCATTATCAACTTTGGGGTTATCAGGAGCTGGTTTGGGGATGGGGAGAACAGCTCCCTCCCCCGATTGAGTAAATAGAGTGAGAAGCTATGAGAGGTGAAGGGTGGAATTCTTCACAACGCTAACATTTTCAAGATGAAAATAAAGAAATTTTCCAATGATGGATGGTAGGAGGAAAAAGAAAAAGGCCAGAAAAATAAGAAAGTAGGGATCATGCAAAAAAATGTAGAAATACAGAGAAGACAGAGAAGGGCAGAATAAAAAGCAGCCTAGGAGGGCAAAGACGCTGAATCGAGCAGCCCAGAGCTTCACTGTTTTTGTCCCCTACGTGTTTTGAGAGCAATTGAAAAGGCCAGGCTTCCTATGTCATGAGGCCCTAGCTGTCCAGCAGAATCTCATTTCCTGAAATTTGCTCGCATTCTGCTCATAAGAATTCCAACTTCATAGCTCACAAGCACTCTCTCACACCGTGCCTAGGCTTCCCCAGCAAGAATCAGGCAGAGCCGTGATCATCTCCATTTACAGACAAGAAGGAAATGGGTTCAGAGAGGCTGAATAATGTGTCCGAGGTCTTGCAGATTTATTGACATCCTGCCACATGCTTGGTATTCTCTACCTGACCCTGGCCTTGGAGAACTGTGTTTTCTGAGATACATTTTCAGAAACCATGCGACATGCAAGGTCTTGGAGGGGTATTTTGGATCCACATGATCCATGACATTGGAAGAATTAGCTCCCTTAAATCCATTTGGAAACAAATAAATAAAGAATGGGTTGGGGAGGAAACCAGGTTTTGGGGTATTTTCACGGTGCACCTTCTTCACCCTCCAAAACACAGACAACTGGGCTGGCTTCCAGGGTCGCCTGACAGCGGCCTGGTCGATGCCCTGTTCCCCACGGGCACTGCATTTCCTCCACCCAGGGGCCCAGCACGCAGGCTGTCAGTCACTCTTGTGTTTGCATTTTGCTGATGCTGACTGAGGAGCTTGGATCCAACCCTAGTTCCCTCTCTCCTGTTCCTCAGTCAGACCTTCCCATTTCTGAAGTCAACAGCTTCCCTAAAACATTGGGACACAGGGTGTCATAACTCAGACACCAGCCAGCAGGCGCCAACAACGAGAGGAAGAAGGAACAGAATGGAAGTGGGGCCTTTGAGGCCCTGCTGAGGGAGGCGTGGGGATGGGAACCTTGAGAGTGTGTAGCCAGAGCCCGAGACCGAGGGGGTCAGGGACAAACAGACACTGCACAGGGTGTCCGGTCCACACCTCCAAAAAGCCCAGCATGCATGCACAGGAGGTGGAGAATGTGGCTGCGGACTCCTTTCACATTCCACAGCCTGGTGGCCCTGGGAAGTGGCTCAGGTCGGGATCGACCAGGCTGACCTTGTGGTTAGTTCCTGATAGGGCTCAGCAGGGAAGAACCATAGGCTGGGAGCAGGGCCCCACAGAGGGGCAGGGGCTGAAGTCATTCAAGATGCCCAGAGACATCCCAGTGTGCCTACTAGCAGATACAATGGAAGGGGAGTCAGAGGAACCTTCTGGAATGCCCATTTTAGAGTGGTAGGATATACTGAGCTATGTTGGTCCTGTTTCACAGAATCTTAAAATCAATATCACAGTCTTTTGGCTGATCGTGGCTGAGTATTTTAAATTATGTTAGATGACTATATTATTTTTCCTTTTAAAAGATCAGGTTTTAGATAGCTTGCTTCCTTTTTAAAAAACATATTAATATTCATGTGGAAGTATATAGACATGTAGAGTTATAAAATAAGTAAGAAAAGTGTAATCAGCACCCAAACACAGAAAAAGAACATACCAGTACCCTAGAAGTCCCTACAGTACTTAACTCTTTAAAAAATATTCCATCTTAGCATCTTAGCAACTTTCCAAAAATACATTTCTTTTCTTTCTTTTTTTTCTTTTTTTTTTAGAGAGAAGGATAGTAAGAGAGAGAGAGACAGAGAGAACCCACATGGCTTTTTCACATGGCTTTCATTGCTCTGACACTTACTTGTGTACGTGGTGCTGGGGTTTGAACTCTCATACTCGCGCATGCAGGGCAAGTGCAATAACTGCCAAGCCACCGCTTCAGCCCCCAGGAAATACATTTCTAATTTCGGTTGCAAACAAGCAAGAAAATCCTCTGCATTATGTGCGCTTCCCTTCTCTGACACACTTTCCATGCAGATCTGTTCTACAGAGGGAATGATAGCCCATCTTCCACTTGCCCAAGAAAACCCACGGAGATTGGCTTTCTACATACAAATTGGATGCATAGCTGTTAGCAGTGGCCGCTCTCCTGTGCTGTCATTCAGAAGTCATCCCTGTGTCTGAACCAGTGACCTAGTCCTTGTGACTGATATCCTGCTCATCTTCCTTCTAAGCTCCGAGGCTGCAGCCCACATGGAAGGCACCACTTCCACAAGCCACAGGATCTCTTTACATGCAGATCCCATAGAATGCTTGGCATCAGTTCCTTCCCATGGCATGTGCACCTGGAAATTACTAGGGATCTGGTTCCAGGATGAGCCCAGAGGCTGTGCTGGGGATAAGGAGAGGTGGCACAAATATGCAAGATGTTTGGTATTTTTCTAGGGAAATTCTAAAAGTCACTCAATGTCCCCACAACCTGCCCTTCTACCAAAAAATAAGAACCTCTCTATCAAATTTTGAGCTTTTTATGAGGGCAAGAGACATTGATCTTGTGTGATCTGAGATGTTTTTCCAACATGACCAGCCATCAGCCTGTGAATGGTAAAACCTGGAAATTTGGAGCCAAACATTCTGTCTTCTCCATAGGTGACTCTCTCCATGACATGAAGGGTTTCAGAAAGTCCAGCCACTTCCCCTTGTCTCTTGGATGCATCCTGAACAAGGTGAGATGGGGGGGAATGTTGGGCTCAGAATGATTTGGATGTCTCCAGATGGGAGCCAATACAAAGTCAGGGATGGCCACAGGATGGTGACAACACCCAGAATAGCCACAGAAGAGCAGCAAGAGCAGAGTGTCCTTGCAGGTGTCAGCTGATTAATTAATCTTTTTGCCACCTCCACTCAAGCTCAGCCAGGAAACTTTTTAACCCTAGGGACAGTATATAGTCCCTCAAAACACCCCCCCTCAAACACACACCAAGTAGCCCTGGCCATTCCTGCTTCGCAGTATATGGAGTTCATGTTTTACCACCTTAACACAGCACCAGTTCTCTGAGACCATGAGCTGTTTCTGCAGCCACCACTGGAGCTAGCACAATGCTAGATAGCCATGGATATTCAGGAAACGCCAGTTGAATTTAAAGTTCCTAATAATTAAGTCTGTAACTAAGTTGATCTTGAAATTATGAATAAAATTTGATATGTAAAAATTTATATAGTTCCCTCTGCTCACCCCACCCCAGACGAGGACAGATAGATGGTCCCCAACTATCAAATGGTCAGAACTATTAATGGTAAGGTCCTTGAAGGTGGTCCTTTCCCTTAATCAACTCTGTATGGCCTCACATACAATAAAAACTCAGTAGATGTTGTGTTTTATTCTATCCTCCTGATCAATGCCAATTGGCTTATGGATGCTAAATGAGCAATGTGCCCAATAAGGTACCCCATCCCTGTTAATGACCACATAACCCCTCCACAGTCCCAGCCTGGGAGACAGGTAATTCTTATAGCAAGGTTCTCTCCAACAAGAGAGAAAGAAAGAGCATGAGTTAATGAATCTTAGAATTTGGTTTAGATTTTCAAGTATATAATCATCAAGGAAGCAACTCTAAGAGATAGAGAAGGCAGAAAATATTAGCTCATTTAGAAAGTGATATTACTAGGAATAGTAATATCAGTAACATCTACCATTGAGGATCACATTTTAAGTGCTGAATGTTGAACAGGTGGCTAATTACTAATAACCTCATATTTTCTTAAGAAGTCAGTAAAACAAAGATTACTTTTATCCCCACCTTTCAAATATGGAAGTTTGATTGAGAGAGGGCAAGTAACTTGGCTAAGGATGCAGCCACTCTACCAAAATCAGGAAGCCTAGATCTTCCTGATCGTGCGGCTGGTGCTGAGAACTGAAAGCAAGGCAGCCACATTCAGGTATCTGGTCCCTAACCCACTATCAGTGATGACACTAAGAGCAAATTCCATGTTCTTGATTCCTAAATTCAGTTTCTGCACATTGAGATGATCTTTAGAACTCCTTCCAGAACTAGATAGATCATCCAATTCTTATTTTAAATCAAATCACAAGATGTTTGGGCAGGCATCCCCAAAGTTGTCAGAATTTCCATTGCCAATAAGATGGCCTTGAGCAGGGAACCAAAAAGCCACCAGGCCTAGATGTCCCAGGAGCAGAGCACCATTCCATGGTGGCATAAATGCACTGACTGACATTCTCCAGCAGGATCTGCTGACAGTCTTGGCCAAGGAAGAACAAGGGACCTAGGTAGACATATCAATTGCCTGTCATGTGCCAGTTTCTATATTAAGTGCTTCACATCTGTTTGTTCCAAAGGAAACTCTCAGAAACTCTCTGGGAATTCCCTGGCAGGTGCTTCAGGCACTTGACAATCAAATGCTAAATTAAACTCATTTGTTGACCCTTCAGTTCCTTGAGAGTCCTGGTCATATCTTCTTCAGTGGGTTTGCATCTGACCTAGATTGATGTATAGCAGGTACCCAATCTGTTGAAGAATTGATGGATGATGTTCCATACAATACCAAGACTGCTGGCCTTTTCTGGATAAGACTTGGATAAATTTCTCATACAGATGGTAGAGCTATTGAACTTGAAAGTTGAGGCGCTGTGGCTGGGAGAGCAAGGTCTTTTGGAAAGACACCTGGATCCTGAGAAGCCCTGATTTGCAACTGCAGTCTATTACAAACAACCTTTAAGCAAATCACCACGAACCTCAGTTTCCTCATCTCTAAAGCAACCGTCTTTGTCCTGTCTAGTTGATTGTTTTGAATTAGTCAAGTGTGCTCAGGAATGCAAAGTACAGTGCAAATAAAGTCACTGTTCAGAATATAAAGCTCTATATATGAAGCCGTTGCTGCCTTACAGAAGAAAACAGTGAATCTGGTCACAGGTGAAGACTCTGGAGTCAGTTCTGAACCTCAACTCCATCATTCAACAGCAATGTGGCCTTGGATAGCTCATGCAATTCTATGAGCCACATCTGCAAAATGGGGATAACAACTGAACAAATTTCTGTGTTGTTGTGGGGACAGAAATCAATATATTTAATAAAATGCTTAGCATATAGTTAGCATCAGAATGGTGCTATTATGCTGTTATTTTGTGTACAACTTTTCATTCATGCATATTGTAAGCTATGATACATTGGACGTGGCTTGTCCTAATTCACCTATCAATAGGTGACATCACACTGGTGACTTGAAATCAACATAGAAGGAGTTATTTACACCATGGAAACTGGAAAATGCTATAAATCAGAGTCTGTGCTGGTTTCTCATCCAGAAACTCAGTTTACCAGTATCTCACTTAGAAATATTGAATGTGTCTTGGTTTAGTACACCTAGAAGCAGTTCCTAAAATGAGAATCATATGCAAATAAGTTATTAAGGAGGTGACCCCAAGCAAAACTTGTAAGGAAGTGTGGGAAGCACTTCCTTAGTAGCTTGTGGCAAGTATTTTGTTACAAAAATGAAAAACTGACTAAAGCACTGGTTCTCTGTCAGCTGACCTCACAATCTGAGACGTCTTGAAGCAAGGTATCTGATTTTTCTACCTTCCATAATAGCTGTCCATTGGCTACTGACCAACTTCTGGGGGCAATATGGCTCTCAGGCATTTCTGGGTGAGACATCCCCTGATCCCAACTGTGAGTCATTGGTATCCAGTACTGCTGAGACGTGGGCACATCAGCTCAGTAAAGGGGATCTGAGACGGACCCAATAGCATCTACTACAAAGCAAGACAGATTGTTGTACTAGATACTTGGATTAGAATATATTGGGGGAGTCACCACTCCTGTGTGTACAATCCAATACAGAAGGGTTGTTTATGCATTCAGCAAATATTTATTTAATGTGAACTGCATTCCTGGTAATGGAAAGGATGCTGGAGATCTAAGAGTGCAGTCAGATGTGGGATCCCTACACCGAGGGAGTTTACATTCCAGCTATGGAGACAGACATTAAGCAAATGCTCCCATAAATAAACACTGATTTGCAACTGTGATGGTTACTGTGAAAGAGAAAAGAAACATAATACCCTGAATGTAAAGAGAAGGGTTGGATGGACAGGGATGCTTCCCTAAAACAGTGACAGTGAAGCAGAGATTTAAGCATGAGCTGCACTCCCTAGGTGTAATGGGAGGGGCTGCAAGCAGCCAGGAAGGTGAACCTTCCTGGAATCAGCTCCAGAACACATTGTGCATAGAGGCCCAAGAAGTGGCACGGTTCTTGCAGGCCATGGGGGGTTAGGGAAATGAGGAAGCAAGGAGTTATCTTTCCTCTTCCGAGAACAGTTACTTAGAAGGCAGGCCAGCTCTTCTCTGTTCTTCTGAGATTCTAGAATCCTCTGTTTTGAAAACAAGGTTATTTTTATGCTCTTCATATTTTCTCAGCTTGGTAACTTTCTGTTTTTCTCTGATGTTTAGAAAAGGGCCTTTTGCAAATCTCTGCCTGATTTAGCTGGGCCAAAGAAAGGGGGTGTGTCCTTACCAAGTCCTGAAGCTAAAAGGAGGGGGGCTGATGGGTGTGTAGAGAGCCTATAAATGGGTGTGATCCTGTGAGTACATGTGTGAGTGTGTGTGCGTGTACGTGCTTGTAGGTGAGTGTTGCACGGATGTGTGTCTGAAACTTGTGCGCACATGTGTGTGGGATGCGTGTGCATATGTCTGCTTCGGTGATCAGGGCAGAGAGTGGAGGTGGGGGAGAAAATTCGCAGGGCAAGTCATGGAGAGAGGAGGAGGAGGGGAAGGGCTCATTGCTGCTGCTCAGCCCATTATTAAAGAGAAACAACATTCCCAGCAGGAGGCAGAAGGGTAATAAAACCAGTGGCTCCACAATTTATGATGCTAACTGAGATTCCATAGTTTGAAGCAAGACTATCCCCCGAGCATCAAGGTCAACAAGCCCGCAATGCCCTGGCTTCCAAAGAGCTCCCCCGTGCCCACCTATTAATCAGCCCATTGCTGAAAATGCACCAATGAGCTTTGCTCTGGAAACATCATTAATAAGCAGGGACAGGCCAAATTGCTAAGAATTCCAGGATAAGGGCAGGAAGGCAAGGAAAAAAATATTTATATACACATATGTGTGTGTTTGCGTATGGGGTGTAGCCTATTATGTATACTGGGCCATCTATTATAGAGGTCATATATAAGTGTGTCTATTCATTTTCCATATATTTTATACTCTATGAGAAATTTTCAGGCTTTAGAACCTTGCCAGATGGAATTAGAGCAATTGTTCTTCTGCTGAGACATTGGGAAATTAATGAGGTTCGCACGCAAAGCCATGAGAAAATAGATTTTTTTTAAAGTGCTCAGTTTCCAAAAATACATCAGCCACAGTCCCAGAGAGAGATCAGGTTAGTGGCTAATCTTGAGGTCCATCAGTGGCCCCAGTATATCTTTGGGGTTATTGCGATTCTGAATGGGACTTTAATCAGCTTAGCCCAGCCTGGACACCAAGGGCCTTCAGGCAAAGGGCATTTCTCTATAGACCTTCTGAAAACCATCTTCGCTGCTCTAAATAAGTGGATCATTCTCTTTCCAACTCCCAACCAGAGTGCAGAACTGAACTTTCTTTTGTGTTTGGGAAAGAAAGCAATAATAGGAAGGAAATCTGTGCCATCTGAACCCCAAAGGGAAGGACTGAGCATTTTCTTTGTACTTAGCCTTCAGTATTTGGAGATTTTTGGACCCCAAATTGGAAATCTTAGCCCCAAAAATATGTTTCTGTTTCAATGTTCTATCATCAAAACTTTTCCTGGATTCTCTGTTCCCGTCAGAGACCACCCTGAAAAGGAACTCTGTGCCACTTTTGTCACTCTGCAAGCCCCAAGGGACAAGCCTTTGGCCAATATGGCGACCTCCCATTCTGATGGCTTCGCTCACAGAATGCAAGGGGTGGGGAAAAGAAGAGAGTCCCAGCATAGCCAGCTGGTCCCCAGCAAAGCTGCTGCTGGCTTGCTTCCTCCCTCTCTCCCTCCAGTGTTTGCCTCCAGTTTAGTCCAGGAAGGGTTTCTTTCTTTCTTTCTTTCTTTCTTTCTTTCTTTCTTTCTTTCTTTCTTTCTTTCTTTCTTTCTTTTTCTTTCTTTTTTCCCTTTTTTTGGTCAGTGATCACCCCAAAGGGTGTTTTCCTATTGCTTAACAGACCTCAGGTCTACAAACACTGTCTTTTTTTTATTTCCAGTTCCTTGGACCCCTGCAGCCCTGTCTTCTCTTTGAGGCTGCTTCGGTGGAAACTAGGGAATTTACAATATGTTCTATCTGATCTGAAACCACAGAAAAGCCCCTGGGGTAGACTTTCAAGGGGATCTTCTTGGTAACAATGCAGAGCAGGACATATATATTATTCTACATCTGTGTACATTAAGATGATATTTGAGGGGCTGTAGCGGTGGCTCAGCAGTTATAGCACTTGCCTGGAATGCATGAGGATGCCGGTTTGAACCCCAGCACCACATACACAATGAAGCATTGGAGCAATGAAAGCCATATGAAAAACTAAATAAAGTTGATTCTTTCTCTCTGTCTCTCTCTCTCTCTCTCTCTCTCTCTTGAAAAAGAAAAGATGATATTTGAGGAAAATTTGAAATTGTCATTTATTGAGCATGTACATACACCAGGCACCCTATGTTAAGTATTTATATTTATCATGCAATGTCCCTGGATAAAATGGAGATTCAGAGAGTACTTTCCCAAGGTCTAAAACCTGAAGGAATTGGGGCTTTAAAAGAGTTATGTCTGATCCAGAGTAGGTCCTCCATCCCCACGGGTCTTAATGCAGGGTCATCAAATGTGAGAACTTCCAGCAGACAAAGATAAGCTTACTAAACTTGGCCCTAATGAATCCGTGCAATTGAATCTGTCAATCACTAAGTAGTAGAAAAGAAAGAGATCAGAACTCAAGTAAGAGGTTAACTACCAGGGCTCTGTGTGTGAATTAAATCATTCTGTTATCCCAAATCCTTTAGACAGCAATGACTACCTATCTGAGCTGGGAGGAGGGCAATAGGAGGACCAAAGACAACCTCCATCCAAGAACCAACTCAGTACTCTGCCCAAATCAAGTGCTTGATCTTGGGAGACCCTGACAGGACTGGGCCCTGCACATGTAGGCAAACTGAATGCAGTTTCCTGGACCTGGATCCCCAGGAACAGATCCCAACTTTCCAGAGAGGGGGATGGAGTGGGGGAGGCCAAGCTGTGGAGTCCAGGGAGATGGGGAGGATAACAGCTGCAGTCCCGGTTTCTCTGCTGATCTTTTGATGTCCGTTGTGTTTCTGATAGCTGGTGAGATGTGAGTTCGCTGAAAGGAAGCTTTCAAGTTCAATCAAAAACACAGACTTTCTAATCTTAATAAGGTGAGCTAGAGAAGGTGGAACCCAGAGGTAACCCTCGAAGCAGCTTTGGGGAATCTGTTCTTGAGTCTCACAAAACAATTGCCTGGCCTCAAACAAACTGTTTACAGGTTGAGCCTTGGTCCCCCCATTGTGGCTGGCATGGAATAATCCTTGCTGATCTCACTTGTTACAAATACGAGATTTTTCCAAACAAGCTCAAAGCAGAGACTTTGGCCCTCGCAGCACCTTCATTCTTTGTGTTGTTCCCTGGAAGCAAAGGAAAGGAAACTGACTGGCTGAGATTTACTCCATACCAGGCACCATATCAAATATTTTACAAGCAATGATCCAGATTCATCTCCATCCTACGTATTTTTAGCCTCATATATAGATGAGTTTCAGAGAGGTTTCAAATATTCACTGATCTCACACAGTTTTGAAGTAAAGAACTTCATGTTGACTCAAGTCTGCCTGACCCTAGTCTATGTCACCCTTCGGTATCATTTTTATAATCTCACCTACAATAAGAGATAATTCCTCCTGTGGTCCTTGGTACTCTGTTTTTCTTACCCCATATCACTTCTATTTGCAAAAAAAAAAAACCCTCCCCACTAAACTGGGCCATTTATTGATAAATCAACATCTTTACATCTAGTTGTACACCCACCCAAGACTGCAGGACACTTCCGCCTTCTTTCCCACTTGAAATTAAATGCCCCAAATCCAACTTGGCAGGTTAAGTCCATGGAGTGAAAAAGGTGCCCAATTACGGTGGTTTGGTGCAGCGAATGATTTTGCCTCACCCCAAATGCCAGTCTACTTTTCCTCCTGACTTCCCATTTTTGGTCAATGGATCAATGGGCTGAGGTTTTGGGGCCTGTGCTATACAAGTTCTCCCCTGGCCAAGGCCTGGGCCTGGGGAGCTTCCCTAACAGTTCCAGAATCATCAATGGAGATAGCTTAGCAGGTGTGACAATTTAGAGGTACAGCAACTTCAGGAAGGGAAAATTAACTCAGTGATTGTACATCAAAAGGCAAGTGGTCATTCATCAACAAAAAAAACATTAGTCACTTGGCCTTTCGAGATATACGAGCCACGAGTACCTACAGGGGAGAAGACTAAGAAAAAGTAACCTCTAAATACAAACGGAGCACTCCATCACCCAGCTTCGCCCTTCTACCTGTAGATTTTTCATTGGCCTCTCTACTCCTTTTATTGCCTGGGCTCAAACTTATTTTCCTGTGATGGAGAGTCAAGGCTTCAGGGTTTCAGGGCCATGTGGCTATTACTTTACTGTTTCCTGGGAGACAGCATAGCTCAAGGGACTCCCGAGTATTTAGAATTTGATTTCTTTCTTTCTTTTTTCTTTAAGAATAACAGGCTCCTGCTCCATTGGGCTCTTTCTGGTTCTCTCCAGTCTCCTGTCATAACTTCCCTGCTTCGATTCTCCTTCTTTCTGGAGCCAGTCCCCTCCTGCTTCTCCTCTAGGCTGTCTAGAGAAGCCCCATGATGTCTGTCCCAGCTGTTTATAATCACCTCCCTCGGCTGCTTGCTGGGCAGTGACTCAGAGCTCTGTCCTGTGTTATTTTTTTTCTTTTCTTTTGTTTTTAAAGAACCAGATATTTGTTTAGCATAGTAAAGAGCTTCGTGCTAGACCCTCAGCACCATTTTTACAGTCTGTCCCAAAACAAGATGATGCCTCCTGTGGTCCTTGGGACATCCAATAGCACAGCCATCGAGTGCTCATTTAAATTTACCATGTGTAAGAAGTGCCCATAGTTCTCAAATCACTGTGTGAGCAGTGAAGTTAGAAGTAATGAACTTGAATTCTACCTCTAACTGTGTGTACCAGACACTTACCCTCTCTGAGCCTCGGTCTTCTCATCTGCAAGGGGCCAGGGCTGGTACTTCACAGGATTGCTATGAAGACAAAGTGAGAAAGAGATTGTAAAAGGACAAATGTAATTCTTACCCACTGGATTTATTTTTTTACTCTAAATATATTATTTGCTTTGCATCGGATATCCAATCAGCAATTAAATTGTATAAATTGATCCTTTTATGCTACTTCTTCACTTCCACTGATCCTTTCAAGTCAAGGTCGACTGCTTATATTTTGAACTTTTACAAGACCCCACCACCACCCCTGGCCTTTCAGCTTCTGATCTTTGTCTCTTGGACCCTAGACTCATTTTCTATAAGGCACACTGCATCCCTCTCTAGTGTCAGTGCTCAACCCTTCCAGATCACTCTTTGTTCTGGTTGGAGTTTTACCCACAATGGAGTTAGCTCTATCACCTAGTCCCCTGTGCCAGCTTTGACCCACAGTGGGGCTGCCTTGTGGCTAGGCACACCCAAGTCACACTGGTGAATGGTCTCCATTGGCACCCAGATTTCAGCCTGGTCTCTGCACTTTTCACAGTCTTGACACTCCTCTATTCTTTTTGTTTTACCTCCCATTTTATGGAGTTTCATTGCAGCTGGAAGAACTTCCATTTCAATGTAGTAAAATGCTACCAGCACAAAACACAATATGTGCAAAACATAAACAAAGCACAATGCGGACGCCCTTCTCAGGCAATGTCATGAGGATGAAGTGATAGGGCCAGGAATCAACAGAAAGCACTGTAAGGATGCTCATCTTTCCTCCTCCATGCTTCCAACATTTTATAACTTGTTACATTTTGTCCATCATAGCTAGGACAGTCTTCCTTGTTCCTTGTGCTGTGTGCCATCTCTTTGATTTATCACTACCCCTATTGATTTAACATTTACTATATATATGAACCAATCCACTCTGTAATGGCAATGGGCACAAATAAAATACAGAGTCAATGTGCATTCATCTCAAACACCAAGCAACATAGTATAAAAAAAAGTGAAATCACTATAGAAGTAACAAAGACACATCAATAGAAACATATTCCTAAGAGCAGACAAACCCTCACCTTCTTTACCTCAATATTCCTTTGTTGGCAATTCACATCTATGTAAAGCGAAAATCCTAGTTTTGTAAAATGTCCAAATAACATCTTCAAATATCATGCAAATACTAGGCAACACAGAAAATCTCAATAAGTTCCAAACTCAAAAAACAATTAAACAATAAATCGTGTGTACTGTTCAGAGCCCAACTCAATTTCTTCCACCTAGAAAAACTTCTTTTGGAATCTTCCATGCATGCAAAATGGACATGATTACTTCTCTGAACCTGGTTTGCCTTGTCCCTCATTTAGAGAACTCCCACAGCTCTTACATGCACCCCTGTCTTGTTCTCCAACTTTAGAAACTGCAGAAACTTTGTTTCATTTATTCATTACTTCGTTTCCTCATTTGGTCATCTATTCTCCATTCACTCATCCCTTTGATTCATTCATGTATTTAAGGTAAATAAACACCCAAAGACATTCTTGGTTACTAATCCTTAATCCAGGAATGATTCAGATTCCACCCCATGTATGACTTATAATTTAGCAAGCCTTTATAATCAATGCGTATGCAACCTATAACCTGTTGTATAAATTTTAGAATATTCGGAAAAGCAAATTAAGACCCGTCCTTCAAGAAGGAGGTAGGAATGGCACTTATGTCCTTGACTCTTAGCTCCTTCTCTGTAACTGCTGGGGCCCTCATCTCCACGTAGTCCCATAAAGCTCACTGAGTGTGCATTGACCAGCCCAGCTTGCCATGGGCTCTTGCCTGGTCTTTCCACAATCTCATCTCCCTTCATTCGCCTTCTAAACGATCCCATGCTCAGCAACTGTAAGAGTTCTGCCAGAGTCCTCTATGCTTGCTCTTCCCAGTCTTTCCCAGGTGTTACCTCTGAGACTCGCCACTTGCAAATACAGTCTTGCCTTCCCTAGATTGGTCTTCAACAAGGCAGACTCAGCTTCACCAAAGAGTGAGCTCTCGAATGAGTTTTACACTCCTAGGCCTGACTTTCACTGCTGCAGTATGCCTTTATCCATCTGGCAGATAATCAAGCATCACCTACGAAGTTCCAGTCATTATCAATGATCTTGAGTTCAGAGATGACCAAGGCACAACATGTGCTCTGCAAAGAATTGCTATATCAGTGACAAAGACAAACACCTTCACATTTAATGATAATAGGCATGATCCAAATGATAAAGGCTAAGGAATGAAGTATACACGTTCTTGGGCTTCTTCTGCCAGTTAGGAGACATATCTGCTCTTAGTTCTCACCCACTATTTCATTTAGATGTGTATTGAGCACCTAATTTAGTCTAGGTTTTGAGGCTGCAGTGATAAAAACATAGGCTTTTTACTTTCACAGAGCTTATAGTCTAGTGTAGAGGTGCAGAATTGATGATTAAAAACATAATCACAACTTTTGATAAATTAATTCATTAATTCAAAGAGTATTTATTGAATGCCAACAATGTTCTGAATGCTGGGGATATGGTAATAAAGCTATATACACTTCCTGACTTCTTGGGCCTTCTAGAAAGCAGTCAAGAAACAGGATAACAAAGTAATCCACATTATAGATGAGTAATAAATGCTAAGAAGAAAAAAATGTGAAACAGGAAAATGGAGTAATAAAATATTGGGGGAGGAAGAGGGTTAGACATTTTGAATGGGTTGGTCAAGAAATGCCTTCCCAAGCAGGAGATTTTGAATAACCTTGAAGAAATGAAGGAGCAAAGGCGTGAAGACATCTGGGAGCAGAATGTTCCTGGAAGAGGAAATTGGAGGTGCAAAAGTTTTGTAGTGGGAGTGGATATGGGTTTAAGAAAAAAATGCAGCCTTGGGGGTTTGAGGAACAGGGGGTGTGTACTAGAGTCCAGCAAGGAGATGATATTTACCCTGAAGTGTCAAGGTGAATGAAGTATTTCCACCTGGGTTATATGACGGTGTGTCCCTTTAGGATTTCTATATCCCAGCCTGGTTGCCTCCTGAGCCCCAAGCTCATTCCTGAGGACCCCACTCCAATGATGGCCAAAGCCTTTCAGCCCCTTCCTCCTAAGGTCCTCTAATCAGGATTCTGCTCCAAAGGGATGCCACTGCAGCACAGTCATGGCCTAGAGATTCTTGACCCCTCTGCCCATGGTCCTCTCTCCTCACAATGTCCCACAGTAAAATTGGGACTAAACTGGAACTTCTCCATGTGGAAAGATAGGGCTCCTCTCTCCACCAAAGGCCAATGATCCAGCTGGGCACGTTCCCTCTGTCTTAGTCCTGGTGCCTCTTCCTCTTCTGTGCTCCTGAGGTCCCAGCATGCTTTGCAGCTAGTCCCAGCCAAGTTATGACATATTCACACTTCCCTGAGAAAGAAAAAGGAAAAGGGCAGCAGTAGAGCTTCTGGGGCCTTCGTTATTTATGGGGCTTCTCTCTACTTGGAAAACCTACAGAAAAAACGACAAAAGAACTTGAGCGATGACGAGTTGTGTTCAGTTCTCTTCTGCCATTTACTAGCTGTGTGTCTCCAGCAAAGTTAACCTCACTGAGCCTCAATTTGCTCAACTGTAAACTGGGATTTCTTTTTCTACTTCACAGCTTTTGAAGGATTCAATAAAATAAATTAATTGAAGTACCTGACACATAAGATGTGTTCCAATGAATGTTGGTTGAATCTGAGTCTTCAATCTCCTCTTTGGTTTATGCTGAGTATCAGCACACTACTGCCTACAGGTCAAAGCCAGCCCATGGCTTATTTTTATAAATAAAGCTTTATTGAGATACAGTCACACCATTAATTTCCATATTGTCAATGAATACTTAGGTGCTATAGCAACAAAGTTGAGTAACTGCCAAGCAGAAGATATTGCTGCAAAGAATAAAATTTTTACACCAAACATGTGCAAACCGTGCAACTCCTGGTTTATACTGTCTTGACCCTACACTAGTATGGCTAACCCAAAATCTTGAATTAGGGTGGCTGATTTTACCACTTAATTTTGAAATTATAAGCAAGTATTTTAACTTTTCTGCATCTTAGTTTTCATGTCTATAAAACAGGAAGATTAATTTAGTACATTGGGTTGATAAAAAGATTAAATGTGCCAATCTAATAAAATGTGTAGCTCACTGCTAGTCAAATGATTAGTATCAATCAACATAAGGACACATTACTGCATATATTATCCAAGGAATCTTTCCATTAAACTGGGACAAAGATTGTTTTCAAAACCAACCCAAAACCCATATATCCTGACTCCCCTCCTCCTGCACTGCCCCTGCCCCTCCACCAAGTGACTTTTATGTGGCTCAGGGCTCCAGGATCTGATCCCAGCCCATCTACTCCTTCCATGGCTGCTTCCCTCCTTCTGCTTCCTCCACAGGACCTGGTTGGCTGTCTGGCTTGAAGATCCAGTCTTCTAGATGAGGCTTCCCTAACTGTGCCCTTGGCAGGTGTGGGCATGAGTCACAGCTGAGCCCCGGGACTTTTGCTAGTGAAGAAATGCCTCCCACCAGTCTGACTTGGTAGGAGCACCTAAAACAATCATTGGCATGCACCTCCTAGGGCTTTGAAGTCCAGGAGACCAAGGCAGGGAGGAGCATCCTCTAGCGGCTGCCATGTGCTTAAGGTCAAGGGCTAAAGCTACAGCTCAGGTGTGGAGAAGAGCTAGAATAGGCAGGCATGGGCAGAGGACATTTCCTGGGTGAGACCATGTCCTGAAAACAGGAAACCCAGGCTTTGAATGCCCCAAAGTTAAGTCCAAAGAGTTCCTGTTAAACAACTGGGACTAGGCCAAATGTTTTCTCTCATATGTAGAAACCAGAAAGGAAAAATAAAAGGGATCGCCCAAAAATAGAAGGTGAGCAGTAGAGTAGAAGCAGAGAGTACCAAAAGACAGGGAAGGGAAAGGAAAGGGGAAGAACTGGGAAATGAAGTTGACCAAATAATGCTATGTGCACTTATGAATATATCACAATGCTTTCTGATTATATATGTGTGTGTGTGTGTGTACATGCATATACATAGATATATCTGCAATGCACCAATTAAAAAAATAAATGAATAGGAGCTGGAGAGGTGGCTCAGCAGTTATGGCTTTTGCCTGGCATGTGCAGGTAGGTGGGTTCAAAGCCCAGGACCACATATATATGGTGGAGTGTTGGAGCAAC
>PVKS010006813.1:0-76268 GCA_004027875.1 Aplodontia rufa | reverse complement strand
AAAAAAGATGAGGAACTGCGTCATTTCAAAGCAGGCCTGGAAAGTGAATGTAAATTGTGTTTCCACTCCCATGGGGAGCAGAAATGATCTCCTCCCTGCAGTGGGACTTGGCTTGAATGCTGCAAAAACTCCAGGGATATGCGCAACAGAGATCTAAGCCTTCTGGATAAGGGAGGTTTGAGTTTCCAGGCAGATGCAAAATCTGAGTGAGGGCTGGGCATGGTGGTGAACACCTGTAACCCCAGTGGCTCTGGAGACTGAGGCAGGCAGACTGCAAGTTCAAGGCCAGCCTCAGCAAGTTAGAGGCCCTAAGCAACTTAGCAAGACCCTAACTCCAAACAGAAAATTTAAAAAAAAAAAAATCCAGGTGCAGGTGAAACAGGGATTAGGGAAGTATTTTTCTCTTGAGTGAACAAGAGAAGGTAATATAAAGCTAAATTGGGTACTTTGGGAATGACTTCCTGAAGGGAGGATCAGTTCATCTGGAAGCCAGTGTGGAATTAAATGGGGTAAAGAGGGAGGCAAACACTTAGGCTGGGGGAACACCGTGTGCACAAGCCAAGTGCTGCGGCAGAGACAGCATGGTGAGGATCAGGGTCCAAAGCTGTGGAGGACAGAGTTGAGAGAGTACGAGGTGTGACAGGCAGGAGATGGGCTGGCACCGGGGTACACAGGGCAAAATGGCTGTGAAGAAGTATGGTCTTTACCCCAAACTCTGGGGCACCACCAAGGGACATTTTGAAAAGACCCTTTTGAGGGGTTGGGGATTTAGCTCAGTGGCAGAGCGTTTGCCTAGCATGCGCAAGGCCCCGAGTTTGATCCTCAGCCCTGAACAAAAAAAGTTGGAAACATCATTCATGAAAAGACCCCTCTGGCTGCGATGTGAAATGTGAATTGGGAAGGGTTCTGTGGTGTAAGTGTGTGGCCACTGTGGAAATGAAAACTGACGGGGACTTCATCCAGCCCTAGGATCGCTAAGGCTTGGCCTCAGGGGAAATAGAGTCATTGGCTAAGTAGAACCACAGGTAGGATGATAACTAAGGGCCAAGGAAGCGACAGCCACCAGGAAGTCATGATCATATTGGTGGAGTTGGCTGAGGGGTCATCGTGAACAAATGGGGTGTTGGGGTTTAGCCTCATGCAGGTCTCAGGTGGTCTGAGCAGGAGATGTTTTGACTGGAGCAATGGATCGAAGCAAAGTGGAGTGAATCAGGAGAAAGAGAGAAAATAGTACTGTCAGGAAGGAGAGGAAAGAGTTGGGCTAGCAGCTGCGGGGAGGAGGCGACAGTCAAGTGAGAGATTGTGTTGTTGTTGTTGTGTCGAAAACCCAATGCGCTTTCCAGCTGGATGCTCTGCAAGGATCACACTTATCTTTTGTCCCCACTGAAAACCTGCGACAGTGGCAGTAAATGTATACACTTTGAAGGCCACAGGGGTAAAGGAAAATGGACCGGTAACATCAGGGAAAGAGACAGCTCAGCATGCTTTTGGGAGAGGAGAGCGGAGGACAGGGTGGGACTGTCTGGGCGACATGGAAGCCGCTGTGATTGGGCTAGCAGGGAGGATGGTGAAGCAAGCTCACATGGGTTTCTCCAGAACCTGAGCGTCTCAGAGTCACAGGCTTCAGGAAGGAGCAGATACAGAATCAAGCAAGGCAGGGAGCCCAGCTGCCCCTCTCCTGGCTCCCAGAGCCCAGCCAGACCAGCATTTCAGAGAGAGAAGGCCAGAAGATTCTCTTGCAGAGAACATAAACTGAGGAAATGCAGCCACTGACCCTTAGGCGCCCTAGCAGCAAGACCTGCTGTGTTATTCAGCTTTCCATCACTTTAAAAAAAATTTTTTTTTAAAGAGAGGGACAGTGAGAGTGAGAGAGAGAGAAAATTAGTTTTTATTTAGTTTTGCATGTGGCTTTCGTTGCTCTGACACCTAGTTGTGTAGGTGGGTGCTGAGGTTTGAACCTGCGTACTTGCGCCTGCTGGGCGAGTGCTATAACCGCTGAACCACTGCTGCAGCCCCAGCTTTCTCTCATTTGCAGAAGCTAGAGTACAACCGGAAACAGTATGATAAATGGCTGAGCTAATAATAACCTCAACGCGTATGAATTTTTACACGAATAGGGGGAAACCTTGCCTAGGATGCTTGGAGACATAGGGAGGAGGTCAGGGAGAGGGGAGAATAGGAAGGATATCAAGGAGACTGGAGGGAGGGAGTATGGGGGAACCAACTCCAGGGAAACCTCCGACCTCCACGAGAAGTCCATTTAACACAGGGGTTTAATTGAGGGAAACATGGAATCATGAGGAACCCAAGGAAGGGAACTATGAAGTGGCATCAGTCTTGGCTTGCTATGTGAATATACATTTGTTCTTGATTGTTTGATAATGATTCTCCCTTAATCATAAGTCCATATTAAAAAAAAGAACTGGGGCTGGAGCTGTGGCTCAGCAGTGATGGCATTTGCCTGGCATGCGTAAGGATTCAAAGCCCAGCACGCATGTGAAAAACTTAATAAAAATTGATTCTCTCTCTCTCTCTCTCTCTCTCTCACTGTCCTTCTCTCTTAAAAACAAAATAAGACTAAACTAAGATAATCAACTTACTAAGCAGAAGGTTTGTTGTTCTGGCTCCTAGGTTGGGAGGTTTCAGTCTGTGATGGATTGGTTCTGTTGGTCTGGGGGTCTGGGGTGAGCACATCATGGTGGTAACTTGTGGAGCAAAGATACTCAACTTATGTTAGTCAGAGTGAGTGGAAGAAGAGGGGATGGGGTACTGAAATCTCCTTAGTGCCATACCCCAGTAAATGAAGACCTCTGAAAGTCTCCACCACCTCCTAAAAGCATCAAGGTGGGGATCAAGCCTTTAACACACGGGCCTCAGAGAGATACTTCACATCCAAACTACAGCGCTCCCTGATACCCACACTTACAAATGTAAACAGAGAGCAAAGCTCACGCAAGGCCTGACAACCTCCAGCTTAAAAGAAATCAACATTAGCACATGGCAAGAAGTGGGAGACCCCGGGTCAAATGGTGTAATGCAAGGAAGAGAAGACAACATTTAAAAAATCACAGCTACAGTGAAAAATGTGTATCAATAAAATATAATAAAATCAAGAGCTATTAAAAAAGAATCAAAGAGTCCCAAGGCCCACAGAGATAGATAGGCAGACAGACAGACATATGTGTGTATGAACACACACACACACACACACTCACAAGCATGTGCACATACACACACACACACACTCACAAGCACCTATTTTTATAAAATGCTGAAATTTAGTAGATGTATTAGATGGGATTCTAAGAGAAGTCCAATAATAATAATAACAATCTCCCAGGAATTAGACAAAAAAGTTAAAGAGAGATTAAATAAGGAACAAAGGGAAAATAAAATTGTAGGATAAATCCAGAAATTCAATGCTCTAGAGAAGAACAGAGGAAATAGAGGGAAAGAAATTTCTGAAATGGAAGCTCACAGGTTTTCAGACTGAGGCCCTGGACAATACTGACTAAATTAGACACCAATTGTCAAAACTTTTCAGAAGTTTAAGACAAAAACAAAAAATAACCCCAAATGCTTCCAGTGAGAGATCAGCCATGTGCCAGGAAATAGTCGCCATGGTAGCATCAGCCTCCTCAGCCCCAGGCGGAACAACACCATTAAAATTCTGAGGGAAAATACTCTTCACTAGGAATTCAACACCCAGCCAAACTATCAACCAAGCCTGAGGCTATTGTAAAGATATTTTAAAACCAATAGGGATTCAATTTGACCCTGGTCTCCCTTTCTCTGGGAAGTCATTTGAGAATGGGTTTCAGCAAATGAGAGCGATCACAGACCCTGAAGAAAAGAATCACAAGCCCTGCGCCCAGGAAGGCCCACCCCTGGGTGCCTCAGTGGCCCACTGAGGAGGCATAACAGGAGGCCTTGATGAGCACCTCTACCCCTCCTCTTTTCTTGGCACTGGGAAAGTTGGAAGGCTCAAGCTAGTCTTCCATTGGTTTCCTGTCTGGACTGTTCCCCCTGGGTCTACCCTACGGACATTCATAACCCACGTAAAATATTGCTATCTCCTGGGAACGGATAAATACTGTAGTTGTTTGGGATGGAAGCACTGGAGTGAGAGGAGGTGAGAGGAGGTGTGTGGGAGCAGAGTTGGTATCGCATGTGTATGTGTGTTTTGGGTAAAGGAAAGGCACTGGAGGAAAGCTTGCTTACCAGGGAATGTGTGAGGTTGAATCATGTGAAATTATCACTTGCACCATTTTTAACCATTAACATGACCATTTTAGAGGCTGGAATGGTAGCTCAGTGGTTACAGCATTTGGCCAGCATGCACAAGTACATGGGTTCAAACCCCAGCACCCACGTATACAACTAAATGTCAGAGCAACGAAAGCCATGTGAAAAACTCAATAAAAATTGATTCTGTCTCACTGTCCTTCTCTCTTTAAAAAAAAAAAAAAGTAAACTTGATATTTAAAAAAAAAAATGACCATTTTATTTGACTCCCACAAATAAGAATATCACCAAGAAACACAGAAGCCCTTCTGTATAAATGCCCTTGGTCTTTCATAAACTAATCCCAGAAACCCACCAACTCTTACCCTTTCCTCCCTGGCTCCATTGGTCCTTTCACTATGCCAAAGATATGGGAAGAAGGAAAGTGACCTGAGTCCTTCAGCCCTGGGAATCTGTGGCAGCTTCTGATCCCGGATGAGGGGCTAAAAATCTCTAAATTTAGTAAAACCACCTGAAGGTCCCCAGATTCCTAGTTCTGTAGACTGTTGTAGCTTTAGGCTCTTATAAAGTCAGATAAAAGCAGAGGTAAAGCATAGCCTAGAAAATAACTCCTACCCGCAAAGTGCAGCCTGCTGTTTGAAGCCTCATGGGTTGGAAGGGTTGGAATCCTTTCCAATCACCTGAAAAAAAATCAACTTCGATTCCTAAAGTAGAGGGGATTCCATTCAATAAAAGGAGGAAGGAAGGACCTCATGGCTTATAATAGCACACACAGAGTTTTAAAGATAAATAAAGGGGGGGAGAAACAAGGGGTGGGGGAAGATTTTAGAGCACTATGATTTTAAATTTAGTTGCTCAGGCTAACCAAGAGGCATGGATAGATGAACCCAGGACAAATAAACACACTGGTTGGGAACTAGACAGTTATCTAAAAGAGTCAAACGCAACTTGTGAACCAGCAAAGGACCACAGGAGCCAAGCTTCGCTCCCTGAAGCAGGAAGTGGCCAAGCAGTCCCCAGCTTTGAGCACTTCTCGATGGCACAGGAAATCTGCAGCCCCAGGACCTTCCTCCAGCTTCCCTAGTGACCTCAAGATCCCAGAGTTTGCTGGCTCAAGGGTTTTTCGTTCTGTAAGCCCTATTGCAATATCTGGAATGAGGATGTTTAGGGAAAAAAGAAATTCCTCACAAGACCACAAGTACCAGGAGCAACAGCGTAATCTGAAACCAAGTCTGTGGGACTTCTACGTGTGGTTTGCTGCCACCCCACTTGCCCCATGTGAAAGAATAACCCGGTTCTTTCTCACTGGGGGGTCTACACTCCCGTAGTTATATGTGCTCATTAGAACACGTTGTCCCCTGCTCCAATCTCCTAATGGAACAGAGGGATATCACTTGGGAAAGCTTGCAACAGGAAAAAAAAATAGGTTTTCTGATTTTTAATTACCTGAAATGCTAACTTTTTAGTTTGAAATAATTGCAGATTCACAGGAATTTGCACAGACAAGGATAGTATGGAAAGGTTCTATGTGCCCTTTGCCCCACTCCCCCAGCATCCCCCATTTTCCATCATTTCAGCACAACATCAAAACCAGGAAGTTGACATTACACAGCACACACATATGTAGCTCTGTGCCATTTATCAAGGAGTAGATTTGTGTCACCACACGGCAGTCAAGACAGGGTCTCCCTCATGTTACCCCTTACTATTCACACCTACTCCCTATCACCATCAGCCCCATTTCCAGCCCCGGGCAGCCATGATCTATTGTCCAACCCCAGTTAAATCGTTTGTTACATGAACTTCAGAGACTGGCTTGGTTTTTTTTTTAATTTTATTCAGAAATTTATTTGTTGAACAATCAAACTAGCTTCTAATAAAGTAATATAGTATATATATATATATAAATTCTGAAAATTAGATTTACCCCCAAGAGCCTTCCCCCCCAATTAACCACCCTTATCCCTCCCCCTCTACAAATGCCTTAGGTTGTATGACATTACACCTTATCCAGATTTAAAACATGGTAATAGACCTCCTTTCTCGATGGCCAGGGTCTAGCTCCAGCCTCCATAGTTTTTTACTCAGCTGAATATCCTTGAGATCATGTAGGCATGGCATGGGTCATTATTAGTACTCTTCTTTGCTGAGTGGTAGATGTGCTACTGGTAATTCAGCAATTCACCTATTGAGACTGTTTGGGTCATTTCTGGTTTGGGGTGCTTACAAGCAAAGCTGATGTGATCAATTATGCACAGGATTTCTGTGGACATTCCATGGCATTCCATTGGGATGAGTTCCATTTTAATTCCAGTGGGAGGCATGCCCCAGAGTACAATTACTGAGCTGTTTGCTATTACATGTAGAATGATTTCGGAAACTGCCAAAATATTATCCAGTGGGACTGTACCGTTTTACATTCCCACTAGAGTGATCCAATTTCTCCACATCCTCACAAGCAGCTGGTTTGGGCAATACTTTTTTTGTTTTAGTGCCTGTATTGAAATTTCATGGTGGCTTTTTTTTTTGCACTTCCCTAATAGCTATTCATACGTCTAATTTCCATCCATGTGACCTCTTTACATCTTTTGCCCATGTTCTATTTGAATCACTTGGATTATTTTACTGTTGAGTTTTGAGAGTTCTTTATATATTCTAGAGAACCCTTTGACAGATTTGTGGTTTGCAAATGTTTTCCTCCAGTTTATAGCTTGTCAGTTCACTCTTTTAACAGGGGATTTTACTGAGAAAAAGTTTCCATTTTGATGAGGTTCTTTTTATTGATATTTTTCTCTTCTAGAGCTTGGTGTCATACTAATTACTCTTAATCATGCTCTAGCTCCTAAAGACGCTCACCTATGGTATTTTGTAAAGTTTTTGTGATTTTGTAGTTTATATTTAAATCTAGATCTACTTTGAGTTAATGGTTAGATTTAGAGCAAGGTACATTTCTTTGCTCATGATATCCATTTGGTCCGGCACTGTTGATTGACAAGATGATCATCTGTTCGTTGACTTGCTTCTGCAGAAAAAAACATAATAAAGACTACAGGCCAATAACCCCTATAAATAGAGACACATTCTTAAGAAACTGTACTTCAGCAATATATAAAAATAACTAGAGACACAAATACTCTTAAGAAAAAAGAAAATATTAGCAAATAGGATTGAGCCATACATAAAAGTAGCTATACAACATGAGCAAGTTAGGTTTATTTCAGGATTGGAAGAGGTTTGCAAAATATCAAGCCATGTAATCCAAAAACTTGTTTAAAAATCTGTGAACTGTGTCTATGTAGAGTTTTGTCTGGATTCTTTATTTGGGGTTCTTTATTATGCCCCATTTGTCTCTCCCTCTGTTGATATCATAGAGTTTTGATTAATGTAGCAAATTAATGTACTAAATTCTGAGATCTGGTAAAGTGAGTGCTCCTAATTTTATTATTCCTTTGCTTTTCCATATATGTTTGAGAATAATTTTATCTATGTCCTCAAAAAAATCTTGCAGGGTTTTTCACAGGAATTGTATTAAACCCATGTATCAGTTTGAAATAACACCTTTATTATGTTGAGTCTTGCAATCAATGGACATGGTACATGTCTCTGTTTATATGGATCTTTGCCTTTTTTTCTTAGAACTTTGTACTTTTCAGCATACAAGTTTCATGCATGTTTTGTGTGATTTATGCCCTAGGGACTTTTTTTAGTGATTATAAGATCTATTGCATTTTAATTTCAACTCTCGTGTGTTCGTTGCTAAAATACAAAAATATGATCAATTTCTATGTGTTCATCCTGCCACCTTCCTAATTAATCCTGGGAGTATTTTGTTTTTCTAGATAGCTTGGCATTTCCTATGTAGATCATCATCTGCAAGTAGGAACAGTTTCATTTCTTCCTTTCTGATTTATCTGCATTTCATTTCCTTTTCTTTTCTACTGGGCTGGCTGGAACTTAGAATATTATGTTGAACAGAAGTGGTAACAGGGACATCTTTGTCTTTTCCCAGATCTTAGAGGAACAGTCTTTTACCATGAAGTATATTTGCAGGTGTTCTTTACTAAGCCAAGGAGCACATACTCTATACCTAGTTTCCCAAGAGGCTTACCATAAGAGTCGTGGATTTTGTCAAGTGATTTTACTGCATAAATTGATATGATCATGTGATTTTTCTCATTTAGCCTAAGAATATTTGTGTCAGTGTTTATGAGAGATGTTGCTCTGTAGTCTTTTTTTTTTTGTACTTATTTGTGTGATTTTATAATAAGGATAACACTTGCTTCATAAAATGCATTAGGAAGTGTCCGTACCTGTTCTGTTTTCTGGAAAGGATTGTACAAAAGTGATGTGAATTATGTTTGGGACAATTTTTTTGTGAAACACTCTATGTCTTGAGATTTCTTTCCTTCTTTTAAAGGAGTTTATAAACTATTAATTTTATTTCTTTAACAGTTCTAGGAAGGTTATTCTGTTTGCTTCTTTTGCATGTGGTAATTTTTGCTTTTCAGCAAATTAGGTTCATCTCATCTAAGTTGGCAAATGTATGTAAGAGTTGTTCACAGAATCTTTTTAGTTTCCTCTCCATGTCTGAAGGGTGTAGTGATATAGGGAATATTATTTTTCACTCCTGATATTAGTGCTCTTCTCTCTCTCTCTCTCCAGCCTTTTTGGAATTTTCTGTCAATTTATTGATCTTCTAAAAAAATTGCTCCATTGACCTTTAACCTGTTTTAACTTAACTAATTTCTGTTCTCTTTATCGCCCCCTTCCTTTTGTTTGCTTTCAATTTATTTTGCTTTTATTTTCTAGTTCCTCAAAGGGAGAGCTTAGATTATTGAGTTGAGAATTTTTCTTTTACCTGAGCTTCTTAAAATTTCTTTTAATCAAAAGGAAGATTTCTATGTGATTTCCATTCAACCGATACGGAAGTAGAAACTTCCCACACTTTACTGTGTAAAGCTGTAGAACGTTTGTGGTCCTTGTAAGAGCACAGATATTTAACACCATATGCAGGGCTGGAGGGCAACACTTTCCAGACGACATGCAGAAGTTAAACTCTATTAGTCAAGAGTGAAGGGGAGGAAAGAAAACACCGTTCTCCCCACAGCAGTACCCCAGTCCATGCTGACCATCCTCAAGGGAAGGTGCAGCGATGTCCAAAATGCATCCTCTGGGATCCATCCAGTCCCCTAAAACCAACCCATGATGAACCAGAACTGAAAGATGTAGGGAGTGACAAGATTTCGGTCTGCAATGGGTCCATCCTCCTCCCTTCCAGCCCTGCTCACCTGTGTGCCCGTGCCCTGCATTGGTCATCAATGCAGAAGTGTGAGCCACTGTCTTCCAGGAGAGTCACTGTCACCAAAGCTCTCTAATAGACAACAAAACAAAACACAAGGGCTGGAGCGGTGGCTCGGCGCTTACGGTGCTTGCCTGGCATGCATGAGTACGTGAGTTCAAACCCCAGCACCATGTACATGATGAAGTGTCTGAGAAATGAAAGTCACGTGAAAAACTAAATGAAAATTGCTTCACTCTCTCTCTCTCTCTTCTCTCCCCCCCCCCTCTTTCTTAAACACACACACACAAAACAAAAAAATACTCCAACTGGGCAAGGCATCCCAGTGGGTTTTCAAGTGGCCAAGTCAGACCACCTCTCTGTCAATTGTCGGCTGTGAAACTCTCGGCAAATCACCTTAGTTTTCCCATCTCAAGAATGGGATGGCATTGTCACTGATCTCCTAGGGTCGTTCAGAGGAGCAAGTCACCATACATGAGCTCATTGAATAGCACCTGGGCCACGTAAGTAAGAATCAGGTAAGCATTCATTGGCATTTGCTCTTTTTGCCTTATCAAAACTTCAGTCCTGAGGCTGGAGCAGTGGCTCAGCAGTTACTGTGCTTGCCTGGCATATGCGAGGACACAGGTTTGAACCTGAGCCCCATGTACACAACCAAGGGTAGGAGCAATGAAAGCCATATGAAAAACTAAATAAAATTGATTCTTTCTATCTCTCACTGCCTCTCTCTCTTTAAAAACAAAAACAAAAAAACACAAAAAACAAAAATAAAAACAAACTTCAGTCCTTTCTGCTTAAAACCCATAGCCTTTGATGTTGGAGGAGTAAGGAAATTGGCAATGACTGTTTCCATTGATCCCCACCCTCTCTTTCCACCTCCACCACCAAGAAGACCAACTGGTGGCCAAGAAAAAGCAGTTGCTCAGAAACATTGCAGACACTTGCTTAAAAGCCCAGGGGCACAGCAAGAATACACCAAACCAGTCTAACAGAATGCAGGCCGGTTTGCACATAGCCACTCGATCCACCACATGCTGTAGAATGGATGAATAAACACGACTGGGCATTTTTGTTGGATTACACAGTTTACCTTGTGTGTGACCAGTTTGTAAATGGAGAACGCTGCTCCCGTGAGCCAGCCTCCACCACAATTTCCTAGGCATGGCATTCACAAAGCCGGGAGCTTTTTTTTTTTTTTTTCAATTTGATTTAAAGCATTGGGGTTGCTGAAGTCCGTGCTACATGTTGGTGGAATTCAGATGTAAACGTCACTGCAAGTCATCCAGAGACTTTCCTTCGTCAAAACAGCGAAGTGAATCAAGATCGCCCCCACCCACTGGTGTGTCGTCCAACCTCTTTGTCGGCTTGCTTTCAGAAGGAAGGGCTCTTACACAAAAGCATGCACATGTGCAAGCCATCGGATCCCCTGCCTCCCCTGAGTTCTCAGTTCCCTTTCTGTCTGGTCCCACTGCCTCTGAAAACCCCTACATCCTGCCCACTTTAAACCCTACTCCTTATGCCAGAAGAAGTTATTTATTTTTGACAAGTCTTAAAATGATGCTGCAGTTCACAAAGTCTGAGCTGACCTTGTCCTCCAGGGATGCTGCGCACACAATGATCAGCTTGCGGTGGCATAGCGTCTCTGAGTTAATGCAGCCAGGCATCTGCTTGCTGCAATGATGTGGACCACGTTTGGTCCTTTTCCTTCAACAGGGTGGCTAAACTGCTTGTTCCCCAGTAAGATCCCCAGGAAGGGGCGAGGGGAAGGACAGGGAGAGAGGAGGTGGGATTATGGTTATGTGACTATTGGCGGCTGTCCTACTTATGGGCTATGTGGGCTTTGACTTCCCCTTTCCAAACCATATTTTCTCATTTGCAAACCATAGCAAAGCTTCACAAAAAAAGGTAGGAAGCAACCCAGTGCAGTCCCCAGCACATACGTAGCAGGTGCTTGGTGGGTGTTTCCTCTCTCCCCGCAACGTATCTGGGTGTTTCCTCAAGTGCGTTTCTATGTTTGAAGGAGCTATTATTGTTTCCTATGCTTCTGGGATTCTATCCAGAAAATCATTGCCTATACCAATGTCTCCAAGTTTTCTCCCTATACCAAAAATAGGAGAAAAAAAATATCATGAGCCATCAGGGAAATGCAAATCAAAATTACAAGGAGATACCATCTCACCCCAGTTACAGTGGCTATTATTTTTTTTTTCTCAAAAGCAAAAGACAAATTCTGGAGAAATGTGGACTAAAAGGGACTCTTAGACACATTTGGTGGGAATGTAAATTAGTGCAGCCATTATAGAGAGCACTATGGAAGTTCATCCAAGAACTAAAAATATTTCTAGCACATGATACTGCTATCCCACTTCTGGGTATATTATATATCCAAGGGAAACGGAATCAGCATACCAAAGATATATCTGCAGTCCCTTGTTTATTTAGCACTATTCACTATCGCTAAAATGTGGAATCAGCCTAGGTGTCCGTCAACAGGTGAATGGATAAAGAAAACTTGGCACATGTTATAGTTTGGTTCTAGAATGTTCCACTAAGAGTCATGGGTCACAGGCTTGGTCCCCAGCACATGGAAACTTTAGGAGGAGGGGCCTAATTGGAGGCAGTAGGTCACTGAGGTGTGTCACTGAGGGGTACAATCTTGCCCCCTCCCCACCCCTCCCTGTCTCTTTTTGCTTCCTGGCTGCTGTGAGGTAATCAGCTCTGCCCCTCCATGCGCTCCTAGACATGATATTCTGCCTTGCCAGAGGCCAAAGCAAAGGGGTTAAGCAACCAGAGACTGTAACCTTTGAAACTATAAACCAAAATAAACCTTTCTTCCTACATGTTGATTTTCTTAGGTATTTTGTCACAGTGATGTAAGGCTGACAAAGCAGTATACATCCACAATAGAACATTATTCAGCCATAAAGAAGAATGAAGTCCTGTCGTTTGCTGCAAAATGGATAGAACTGGAGAACGTTATGTTAAGTGCCATAAGACAGACACAGAAAGACAAGTACTGCATCTCTCTCACGTGGAAATTGGAAAGAGTCGACCTGTCAGTGGAGTAGCGATTACTAGGAACTGGGAAGGGTGTTGAGTGTGGGTGGCGTGGAAACAGGGCGGTTGGATTTGATTTGTGTAAACTGTATGCACATATGGAATTATCACACCAACACCCATTAATATTTACTGGTAATACTTGTTAATAAAAGTAATAATACAAAAGAGTTGGACAGGCCAAGTTTTCCATTTATTATAAGACTTTATTTGTATATGATTTTTTTAAAAAGAGAGAGGGATAGTGACAGAGAGAAAGAGAGAATCAATTTTATTTAGTTTTTCATGTGGCCTTTGTTGCTCCGACCCTTTGTTGTGCACATGCTGCTGGGGTTTGAACCTGCAGCCTTGCGCATGCCACCATTCCAGCCCGTGTAATGCTGTTTTTAATGTGAACTTCTTCCATTATGTAGGATCTTCTGAACTGATTTTCATTTTGCTTAGAAAACATTTCATCCTGCTACACACTGGTTGGGGATGGGGGAAGAATGATCTCAGGCTCAAGGGGCAATTAATTTCCATTCTGTCATTGGGTCAGGTTGGATGGTGGAGGATTTCATCCAGAAAAGAGTTATGATTGGTTGGATTTACCTTTTTGTCACTAAAACGTCATGTTCTTGGCTGGGTACCGTGGCACAGCAAACCTATAATCCCAGAGGCTTGAGAGGCTGAGGCAGGAGGATTGCAAGTTCAAAGCCAGCTTCGATAACTTACTGAGGCCTGAAGCAACTTAGGGAGACCCAGTTTCAAAATAAAAAGTAAATAGGGCTGGGGATGTGGCTATCAGTGGTTAAGTGCCCCTGGGTTCAATCCTTGGTACAAAACAACAACAGCAGTAACAGCAAACAATAAAAAATGAAAAACTACCTCACATACTTTTCACCAGCAAGGACTCGGGCTCCCAGAAGTTCATGAGCCTGGCCTGGTATGCACTTGTCACTCAGATGTGCTGTTTGACATCTACCTGAGGCAATGCTACCTGGGCAAGTTGTAGCCCAGTAAAGGGAGGAGGAGAGGCAGCAGAGGAAGCAGACAGCCACACAGGAGACACAAGGGGCCTCTGGCTCCTCCCTCTGCTTCTGTCCCCTACTGTGTCTCCACGGTGGCTGGCAGGAGGGGGAAAGGGGCCATGGAGAGTTACATCCACGCTGTGACCTCTGGGTTGTGAAGACTGCTTTCTTCTGATGCAGCTCTCCAGTGGCCCCTCCATCTGTGACTACCCAGCGGCCTGCAGCAGCTCTTTCTCTCCTGCTGGTGACCATCAAGAATCTCAGGGAGAAGCCAACAGCAAATGCAGGGAGGCATCTGCAATGCCCTGGTCTTCAGGGCCCCACCAAAGCCACTAAGATAGAGCTGCTGTGCTGTCTGGACCTTCTGGGTGACAGAGCAAGGATGAGCAAGCACAGGAAGGACAGGGAAAGCCAAACCACGAAAACTCTGCACCATGGAGTTTCAAATAAAACAGATCTGTGCCGGACACGGTTGCGCAGGCACTTGTATGCATGTTCATTATTGCAGGACAACTTTTTCCACCTTGGATCTTCTTTAAATGAAGGTAATATGGCCGCATGATAAAGCAACTCTAATAATAAATGAACAAGCTGGACCTGATGGTGCCCACCTGTAATCATAGTGACTCAAGAGGCTGAGGCAGGAGGATCACAAGTTCAAAGCCAGTCTCAGCAACTAAATGAGGCCCTGTTGCAAAATTTAAAAAAAAAAAAATGGGCTGGGGATATGGCTCAGTGGTTAAGTGCCCTTGGGGTTCAATCCCTGGCACCAATAAATAAATAAAATAAAAGGAAGAGTAAGTTGTTCTTCCCACACTATCTAACCCAAAATATAGTAAATATAGACCGTCTTCCAGAAATCTCCTATATAGATTCATAGAATAATGTTTAATGACTCCAATAAAATGTAATTCATCACATGGAGTTCATTATTTAAACAATTCAATGGTTTTAGTACATTTTGAGTGGTGTATCCACCACCATAGCCAATTTCAGACCATTTTCATCAGCCTCCATAGAAGCTCTGATTCCCATTTGCACCCCATTACCTCTCAACCCACTCACCTCCCATTCAGAGGCAGCCACTGATCTGCCCTGCCTCTATATGACACTTGTTCTAGGCATTTCATATCGTCTCTCCCTGGAGTGTTCCACATTCATAGATTCAAACAATTTCAGATTGAAAATATTCTTTAAAAAATCGTGTCTAGATTGAACACGTAGGCTTTTTTACTTGTCTTATTCACTAAATAATACAGTATAACAACTACATACGTAGGGTTTACATTTTCTTGTTAGCAGACAGACAGATGTGACTGATGGGAATATGAGGTTACGGGAATAACTCTATAAAATGGGCCCACTGTGCTGACCCCACATGCTTTCTTTTCTAAGAAGCAATTTACGTATAGTCCTGCCTGGCCTACACAGAGAGCCTATGTCACGTTCTTCAGCAAATTACCTGCTATCTGCAGGAGAAATGCAGGCCCAAAATAACCCTGAGAAGAGGAACCAAGTTACCCTGATGGGGGAGACTTTTGTGATCCTTTTCATAGACCAGGTCTTCAAACTCAGGAACATAAGGATAATTCCTCTTAACCAGAAAATCTGTAAGAATTTATGTTTAAAAATCCAGTTAGAGGGGCTAGAGTGGTGGCTCAACTGTTATGGTGCTTGCCTGGCATGTGCAAGTACACGGGTTCAAACCCCAGCACCCACATACACAACTAAGTGTCAGAGCAATGAAAGCTATGTGAAAAACTCAATAAAAATTGATTCTATCTGTCTCTCTCTCTCTCTCTCTCTCTCTCACTGTCCTTAAAAAAATAAAATAAAATAAAAAATCCAGTTAGAACTGGTCAGTATGGACCAAGGTGACCTAGAGTTGTCATGCAGTGGGGGACTTTGAAGTCTTATGTCATCTTGCTGTCAGTCAAAAGATGGTGGACTTGGGTGAGACTCTCTGGGAACTTTTCTAGGCTCCCCAATAAAACTGGAATGCAGGAGAAGCACATGGTACCTCTCCTCTCTGAAAGGACCCACTCTTTCCCTTGAGTGTCCCCTTTCCCTTTTCCCGTCCCTTCAATGAACTCATTCCTGTTACTCTGAGAGACATGTCTGAAATCTATCTAGCTTGATCCCAAGAATCAGGGTTTAAGCGGGTGAGGGTCTTTGCCCGACCTCAGTTTTCCAGAAGGCCCCAACTCTGTAACAGTCTTAGGTATTATAAGTAATCTAGACATGATTTAAAGTCATCTACAGGAGGTTGTGTGAAAGTGAATTGAAATAGTGCAGCATTTTATATAAGGATTTGAACAGTTGCAGACTCGGTGTCTGAAGGGGAACCAATGTCCTGTGCAGACAGTTTTAGGAAGAGATAGTAAAATGACTAGGTAGTCAGGACAAAGGGCCCCATGGAGCTAACAGATAGAGAGCATTGTTTGGGAATACTCAGGGTCTTCAAATGCAAAAAGACAAAGGGTCTCATCTTAGAGCTAGCTGGTAGAGAGGGATTGACAGGGCACACTCAGGGCCTTCCTATGCAAATGACCATGAGGCTCACCTGTGGGAGCAACTCTTTTGTCCCTGAGGTGGGAAAACTAAGAAGTAGGGGTGGACACAGATGGGAACTTGGAAAGAATTGCTACCTGTTTTGCGTAGATTCTAACCAATGACTTTGGTGATTAGTTTCAATGCCTGTTTTGCATAGATTTCAACCAATGATGGAGATGCATTTCTCAATGTCTGTTTTACATAGATTTTAACCAATGACTTTGGGAATTTGAGCTGGCTGCAGGTTTCTGCGGTTGAAATAGTGTTAGCAGCTCTCCAGCTAAAAGCTGGGTGTTGCAGCTCTTGGTATGGTGGAAATTCACCCCGGGAATTCGGGGCCTCACAAATTTGAAGAACAAAATCCATGGACAACCGTGGAAGGAGGAGTAAAAAGGAGTAGGATTAATTTAAGGAAGGAGAGCAGAGCCTCCGCAAGGTGGAGGGGCACCTGGAAGCAGGACACCCTCTAATGGAGGTTAGGCCAGGGGTTATATTGTTTGGGGTATGAACATAATTAGCATTCATGCAAAGCAGGCATTGAGAAATGCATCTACATCATTGGTTGAAACCTATGCAAAGCAGGCATTGAAACTAAGCACCAAAGTCATTGGTTAGAATCTATGCAAAACAGGTAGCAATTCCTTCCAAGTTCCCATCTGTGTCCACCCCCACTTCTTAGTTTTCCCACCTCAGGGACAAAAAAGTTGCTCCCACAGGTGAGCATCATGGTAATTTGTATAGGAAGGCCCTGAGTGTGCCCTGTCAATCACTCTCTACTGCTCCCTCTTAGATGGGCCCTTTGTCCTGACTGCCTAGCCATTCCACTACCTCTTCTAAAACTGTCTCATAAGCATGAGAAATTCCTACAGTGAACTAGCTGATGACAAGGGATACATAGTTAAAGCTATAGTGATTATTCCAGACACCCTCCAGAAAGGTGCCACATGTAATCACACCAGCAGGCACACACACACACACACACACACACACACACACACACAGGGAAGGTCAAGAGCCTAGGAAGAAAGGAAAAGTCACCAAAGCATATGAAAATTATCCTAGGTGAGGATTTGCAATGCAATCCCCTGCCATTCCCCTCTAGAGTTTGCGAAGATTAGCAGGACAGAGGATCAGCAGAACAGTGGAGAGGAAAATGCAGGAGGTGAGGTCTGCAGGGGTGAGGGAGGGTCTCCTCCCACTGGCTATGAGGGACATTTTGGGGAGCTCTTCACCTATGGCAGCAGATCCTGTGGCCCAAGAGCATTTTTGTGGATCTTCCTGATCAGGATCAGGGTGCATATTTCCAACAACAAATGTAACATGCTAGCTAATTCTTCAATTCTCCAACATCAGCTCAGTGTTCTAGCACTCAACATATTCTGACACTAACTCCCTGGAGTTAGCAAGGATCCCCACAGAGTACAGGTCAGTTCCACAAGCCTGCTTCCCTGCAGACAATGACCCACATCTCTGCCCAGACAATCACTAATCTAGGGGTTTCCACAAGGCCCCCTCAGGCTCCGTAATTTGCCAGGATGACTAACAGAACTCAGGAGCAGTTCTTACTTACTAGCATAATGGTGTATTATAATATATTTATTACAAAGGGCACCGCTCTGCAACAGCCAGATGGAAAGATGTAGAAGGTAAGGTATGGGGGAGGGGCACAGAGCTCATGCAGGTCCTCACGTGCACGTCTGCTGCTCACCCACTTGGACGCTCTCTGGACTCCACACAGGAGTTTGCATGAGGGTTTCATTCCTTAGGCATGGTTGATCACATGATGGCCATTGATGAAAGCTGTCTCCCCTCTCCGGAGACCTAGGGTTAGGGCTAGAACTCTAATCCCACCACTGTTTTTCCTCACCCCCAGACCCATGCTGCCAATCACCATATTAGCATACCAAAGAGAGTGAATCCCCAAGGAGCTCTGCCTTGGGAACCCCAAAAGCCAAATATTTCTTTCTTATTATACCTCAGAGTCCTTGTGCATATCTTCATTGAGGGGTCAGACATATTCCCTTCCTCTCCTGCACACACGCCACACACATATGTACTTACCACACCATACACACCACACATACCTCACATACACATATATAAACACACACCACGTACCTCACACACATACATACACCACATGCAACATAGGTACACACACGAATGCTCATTACACCACTCATCACACACTATACACCATACACATGCACAATCACACACATCACGCATGCATGCACGCCACATACATGACATGCACATTCACACATCGCGCACATTGCACACATAAGCACACACACTACACATACCACATACACACTATGTTTCTGAATATTGGAGACATCCTTTAAAAATATGAAATGTGGAAAGAACAGTTCTCGACACTTCTGATGGTTCCTGGCTGACCTTGAGCACGGTCAAGGTCAAACAGGGGAGACAATAGAAGTGTGTTGATGCGGATGGGCAGAGCTGATGTGGTCACTCAGCTTGGTAGACATCTCTGTCACTAAGAGAACAGTCTTCCTTAATGGATTCCAGCAGTGAGTGGAAGACTTCCTTTGGGTTCAGACAGGGTTGCTGTATAAAAGGCTAAGTTTCATTCTGCAAATCCACATCAAAGTCAGTGTTTTAATGTTATTTCTCTCAAGTGTAGAGCAAGACGGCAGAAAGGAAGCAGCTTTAGGTTGTCTGTCACCTTGCAAGGCAGAGTGACCACAGACCTGAGTCCCCAGCATTACCCAGGGTTCCTTTCTACCGCTATCCCCTACCTGTGAAAAAGTCTTCCCTTACCTTGGGGCCACTGTATTATAGTAAGTCAGAGCTCTCCGGAGAGACAAAACCACCAAAAGGTTGTACACGCACAGAGATGTACCATGAGAAACTGGCTCATACGATTATGAAGGTATGAAGGCTGTCAACTCCAAAATCTACAGAGCTGGTGCCCAACTCCAGTCTGAAGCCATTTGTAGAACCAGTCTGAAGACAGAATCTAACTAGGGAAAGCATTTGCCTTTTGACTTCAAAAAAGATTGAATCAGGCCTTCAACTGATTAGACAAGGGCCACCCACACTAGGGAGATCCATCAGCTTTATTCAGTCTACAGCTTAAAATGTTCATCTTATCTAAAAGCATCCTCACAGATCAAATATCTGGGCACCTCATGGCCCAGTCAAATTGATACATAACATCAACCATCCGACTCTCCAAACATCTCCACGGAAAGTGGAAAACCTTTCTTGTTTTCCAATAAGTACCGTGTAATTAACCAGATTGCCTGCACACTCTCACCTGTGGGCAACACACCACACCTACTGGCACACCCTGTCAACTCACTTACATCATCCAGGGTTGGAGAATGAGAATTTCCTGATTCCCCCGTTTCCTCTCATACCTATGGTACTCCTCCATTTGATTGCTTTCCTCATGAACCAGGGATACAGAAGGAAAGATGCTCCATACCAGGAGTCTTTGGGGAAAAGAAACCTCATTGAAAGAGGAATTTGGGTACCTCTTAATTAATGATGCTGTGGGTCAAATCCCTGTATCTCTTTTATGGAAATCTGCAGTGAAGAATGAAGAGTCCCATTACTTCTCAGGGCTACTGGAGTCCATCCTGAGGCTGCTTTGGGGTGCATAACTCACGGATACCCTGTTGTATTAGGGTTACAGATTTTCTCTGTGAATGGAGACATAGGTGCCTGTCAAAACAGATTTCAGCCAGTGCCCCAGCAGAGAATTTTACATAGTGGGAAGTAACTAAATGAACACACTTGTTAATGAACTGATGGACCATTTCTGTGAGGTGTAGATACAGTGGCCAGCGGACAGCATATTACTACCATATTACCCCACATGGTAAAGGCCGGGTGGGGGGGGCACGGTCCCAGCTCACATTTTCTTGACTTGATGCTGTAGGAGTCAAATGGAAGCACATTTGGTGCCACTTGCTCTTTGAGTCAGAAATGTTTTTTTCAGCGCTCTGCATAAGGCACTGTGAACAAATTTGGCAGGTTAGGCAAATTAGGTGATGTGAAAACACTGCCCTTGTCCCACAGCTCTGGGCCCACTTTGCCTGCGTCCTAGGGTACACAGAGCCCTGCAGCTTCATCTGGGTAGGGCTCATGTTCCGGAGGGCTTGCATTTCTCACCAGCGAACAGTAGGGAAGGACAATACTAGGAGAGGTGCCCCAACTTCTACTCTGTTGCCCTAACATGCCTGGTGCCCCCCTAATAAGCATATGCTCCCTGCTCCAAGGGAAAGATGTGCGGAACTCATCCTCTGGAGGTCAGAGGACAAATGTGAAAAGGTACGGGAGCCCTTTTTGCCAAGAACCCCAAACTCTCTCCAGGGGCTTCAATATCCACTGCCCAGGAATTCACAGTCTTGCTTTGGGTAATAGCCTGTTAGTTCCTCCTTCCTTTTTGTCTCCCCCACTCCTGCCGCCTCTCCCTCCTCCTGAAAGCTTCTGTGATTGCTTCCGTATTCTGACCATCAGGTCTTTGCTTCCGCTTTTAATTGACAATTTGGCAGTCCCCTGCCCAGGGAGGCGGGGGTTCTTCTGTTTAAAGACTTCACATGGATTACCAAAGTTATCCACACAAAGTGGGGATATCCTGGCTCATATTTGGGGGTACAGGCTGGCCCGGCGGAGGGTTTTTCAGCTGCCACCTACCTGCTGCTCGGCTACTTTCTGGGCTGCTCTGGTGCCCAAGGGTGGGCGCGGAGCCCGAATAGCAGCCAGAGGAGCCCAGTCCTCTAGGCAACGCGAGGGTCGGAGCCTGGAGAATGACCAGGCTGGCGCAGGAGGGGAGAAGGGCAGAGAAAGAAGTCCAAAAGAAAATACTGCCTTCCAATCGCCACAGGCCAACCTACACGCTCAAGCTGGCGGTCTGTCAATTTCAGATCAGGACAATGCTAATAATGATATTAATACCAGCAGTAACGATATTAACAATGGCATTAATATTCCTCATGGGTCCAAGCTCGCGCTCTCAGCTCTGCAGACACTGGCCCGTGCCCAGCCAGTAGACCCAGTTGGGTACATGCCTCTGCTGGGTCCTGGGCGCCTGGGGGCTGCACCCGGAGCTTGCGCAAGGGACGCCCGCGTGGGAACTCGTCCGGGTCCAGGACTTGGGGGCGCGATCGGGCCCCCAGGAGACGGAGGCATGGGGCAGGAGGACGACCACGCTGGGTGAAGAGCCCCTGCTCAGGTAAGAGGGGCCCGATTGTGGGGGCTGGCGCCAATTTGTAGGCAAGCAGGGCAGAAGGGGCGGGCAGAAGGGACTCGGGTTGGGGGCGGCGGGAGGAGGGTTCACTCGGGGCTCCGCCCCGGCGGGCCGCTGGAAAAGTTTGTGCTCTGACTCGCTGAAGCACAGGCTGAGCGAGCCGGTTACAGCGACAAGCGAAATTGACTCTGCCCTGAACGAGTTTGCAGGACGAGCTCAAGGGAGACGCCGGGGCAGGAGCCACCTTCCAACCCAGCCTGGTATCGGAGGGGAAGAAGAGGCGCCCCTAGCACCGCCGCACACCATCCTCCAGGATGCCAGCGGCCCAAACGCCCTATCCAGAGGGAGGTGAGCGAGCGGCATTGGTCCTGGGGACTCGGGGACGCCGAGCCAGGGTTGGGTGGACCGAGGTCCCACTGCGCCCCCTCCCCTTTGGACAAAATTCCCACCGATCCCTGGTGGAACAGTGACCTTCGCGCTCCAGTTCGCTGCACCGCCCGAGCGCTCCACATCAGCATCCCCCTCCCCCAGGCCGGCCACTCCAGTGACCAAGCCAAGAAGGGGCAGAGAGGGACAATTTCTTTTGAACTGTACTTGGACCGTTTAAAAAGAGCTGGATGTGGGAGAAAAAAGAAAGAAAGAAAGAAAGGGGGGGTGGCTTGAAATTCCTTTAGTGTTTTCCTTAGACAATTAAAAATGTTAGGCGCCCTCCCAGGACAAGAGCCTGAGGACAGTGGGTGTGAAGGAGGGTTGGGCTTCTTCGCCTGGAAAAATCATTATCTGAGGTTACTTTAGCCACAACATTCCAGTTTTTCTAACATTTTTCAAACAAGTCGGTTAAGGGTATCAGTATCAGAGCTGGGAAGACAAGTCCATAAAGCAATAATGAAGTTCTCAGCAGAAAAGTTGGCACTGTTAGCTTCATAGTTGAGAGGCCGCCTAGGAAGATACCAGTCTTAGAATGGTCTCTGTCTCTCCTCTCTTTTTCTGGTTGCCTCTCTTTCTGGCTTTGGCCACTCCCAATGGCATATTTCTTTGTGGTGTTTTTATATTTAGATGTAAGAGCAGGACTCCTTTTGGATTTTTAAAGAGAACACACTTGGATTTGAACATTGCAGTAAAGAAAGGGCAGCAAATGTGAACAGAGGGCTCCTCTATCCTGTGTCTGGTACCCTCTCCGGGAACTCTGAGACTTGAGGATTACACACCTTTGCAAAATCTGAACAGTAAAAGTATCAGATGTTATAAATGATCACATGTGTAATTTATTTTTTCAATAATTTTTTATTCTTTTCTTCATGAATGCAAATCTTGCAGGCAGGGTTAAGGAAACTATAATTCCTAGAAAGTACAGGAGAGACTTATGTTCTGCAGGTAACTGAGCAGGGCTGTGTTTGTATGAATGGTGGACAGCGGTGGTGGTGGTTTATGTAAGCTTGTGCTCTGCTTGAGTTGTGGAAGTGTCCAGTACTTCATTGATGCGAAGCTCAATGCGCAGATGAATTATTTTGTGCCATAGAAGAATCACACATTGGGGTTTTAAAATCAACAAGCTAGCAAATGTTCACATTTGGCCCTACTAATCATTCCTGTTCTGACACCATAGATCTAACCTGCAAAGCCAGCCCTTTAATACCTCCTCCTAAGATTCTAAGAGAATGAAGTTCACAACCAGTTTTCATCTTTGAGAAGGTTGTTTATCTCTTTGCATTTGTGAATTTTTTAAGTGCATGACTGTCTTAATTTTCTACCATATTTGGATGCTAGAAACTCTCATTTCCTGTAGGAGAAGCCTTACGTATTGTCCTAAGGACCTGATTCCTCAAAATTCAGGGACTGGTTTCCCCCTTTCTGGAAATCATGCTTACGTATTCCCATGGTATCTCCTCCGTCTTCCTCAATATCTACAGTGTATATATATTTTTATTATAAAAAGAATGAGAATTTGAGCAAGTCACAACCTGGTAAACTTCGGGGTTTCCCTATGTTAGAGCCCTTTTTTTCTGCCTAAGCTGGGGTAGCCCTTCAGTCAACTGTTTGCAGAGCTGGGGCTGTGGTGCTGTAGGTCACCCATGCCTTTCTAGCTCTTCATATCTGGCTTCACAAGTTCTGTTATCATTTTGGAGCCATTTAGTACTATCCCTGTGTCATGCATTTTATGTTGGATTAATTATCTTTAAGCTGTTGGAGATAATTTGATGTTTGGAAGGGATACATTGAGTGGAGTCCCATCCAGTTTCAGCTAATAATACATTTCAATTATTGCTTTGTTATACTACTGGGCATAAAGTCTCCTGGTTTTGTTTGTTTGTATTCTGTTCTTGAGAATTTGAAGCTGTTTCAGTGTGACAAGGCAGTAGGCCGGCTAGGTCGAATGGGTGAAAGGATTGTTGGTGCAGCTTGACACCCAGCAAATGTGCTGGCATAGGTCAGCACAGTGCCCTGGTCTGAGGCCCTCCATGAGCTGACCATACACGTCTGCCTTGAAGGTTCTTCCCCATTTCCCTGGCTTCAGAATTTTCTAAGTGTTTCAGTAAAGCCCCCAGAGTAGCATTCCAACATTTGGCCAGCATGGTAGCTAGGCAACTCAACTATAAAGCATGCTGGAAAAACTCTGATCACCCTCTAGTTAAAGGACATGTGGCAAGGTAACAGCCTCCCAAGCAAGGACCTTATCCGTGATGCTGGGTGTGGGAACCAGATGATGCAGACATCCAGCCCAGTCAGACTCTACAACCAACAATGAGTGACCCTCCCCCAGCTTTAGTTTCTTGCTGTGCACAGAGGGCATGTGATACTGTGGTCTAGACGTGGCACTAGATGGACCACAGGTGGACTTCTCGGGCAGGATGCTTTTTTTTTAAGAGAGAGGGACAATGAGAGAGAGAGAGAGAGAATCAGTTGTATTTAGTTTTTCATGTGGCTTTCGTTGCTCTGACACTTCGTTGTGTACATGGTGCTGGGGTTTGAACTTGCATACTCGCTCACGCTGGGCAAGCACCGGAACCGCTGAGCCACCGCTCCAGCCCCGGCAGGACACCTCATGTGTGCATTTGCCTTTGGCTCTCACACAGAGCCTGTTTCCACACACGTGCATTCGTTTTATGGAAATCTTTGTAGTAATACAATCCCATGCTCTTATGAACAGGAGCAGAAAAAGTTTGAAAAGAGTGGTTAAAAAGCAAAGGGGCACAAATCGCTCCTATCAAATTCAACGCCTTCCCATGCACAAGTCTGGAAACCTAGGAGGATGTTCACAGTGCGGGTGCTTGAGGCTAGTACCCCAGGGGCCCAGGACACAACCTCCAAGCCCAGGGTTCCCTGGACTATGCCCAGATCCATAATAGCAGCTCTGTTTGCTAAAGAGAAGCACATGTGGAAAAGCCACCAGAAAGCAGGAATCCTCATCAAGAAGTGAATTCAGCACTGAAGAGGAAAAGTAGGAAAAGATGCCAAGCCTTTACCTGGGGTGTCTGGTAATGGTTAGTATCACACAGGGAGCTTCATGAAAGGGCCTAAATCAAAGTGTCAAGCGCGGGAGACTCTGTGTGAAGCCATGAACTATCTGGAGGCAGAGTGAGGTCACCCAAGAAAGCCAGAGCAAGGGGAAAGACTCATTAGCAAAGGAATTTCACTGGAGCCCTGAAGAGGCCAGCTCATTATTTCCTTTGTAAGTTCTTTTAAATGAAAAGAAAAAGGAAAATTCCTGCTTTCTAAGGAATTTTGCTGGTTGGCAAATATCTGGTGCTTAATTCAGTTTGGCGGATGAAGCAGTTGACTTCCCTGGGCGACTGTTCCTTTTAAAACAGCATCTTGCGTCTGACAAGAGAAATTTCTTACTCTCATTGTGCTTTTCTCTCATAGAGAGAAAGAGGGAGAGAGAGAGAAAGAGAGAGGAGGGAGAGAGAGAGAGAGAAAGAGAAGGACAAACTAAACTTTGTAGAAATATTTGCCTTTTTCTTTTTTCTTTTCCCTTCTTTTTATAGTTTGTTTATTTTTCAAACTGATGTGTGTGTGGAGAAAGTGAATCGCCAGAGTAGGAAGCACATCTGGAATCCATCTGGCCCCCTCTCCCAGGCACACCTCCCCCTAGGGGATGCTCCTTTTGGAGTGGGGGAAGGTGGCTATCCTTAATGTTGGTAGGATCTCACTTGGGGTCTTCCACCGGTGGAATCTTCTTCTAGAAGGCGTCTAATTCCTTTTTGGCAAAAAGAAAACATGTTGGTGTTAAAATGCCTTGAGGTAGGCTGGTGATGCCAGCTTGAGGAGGTCAAAGGGAAAACTCTTAGGGAACAGAGTCCTAAGGGAAGTTCAGAGATGAACGGAGCCTCTCATTACACACGGTTACTAGAAATGCAGATGGGCCTGTGGGGGAGACACTGAAGACCCCCGGCAGAGCCCAGGAGTGAGGGAGGAGTAGGGGCTGCAGGGTAGTCAGTGGGGGTTGTTAATGAAGGACTCAGAAGTGAGTGCTCTGTGCTGTCCAAGCAAGCATCTGCCACCTCTGGCATCTGCCCAGGAGTCTGGGTTGGTTAGAAGACCGCTGGAGCTCGTCTGTACTTCGTATCTTCTGCAACAAGCCCCAGCTTTCCGATTCTGCACAAAACAAGTGTGCACCGTAGCCGCATTTCTCAGAATCAGACTTTCTTTTTAAGTGTCTGGGTGGAAATTTAACAGCAATCAACATGTCACCGTCAACTCCAGACAATTATCCTTTAAAATAAAACAAAACGTGAGACTTTCTACCGCGTCAGTCTTGCCCTCCAGACGGAGGTCACCCTTGCCCACCATGTTCATCCATTCTGCAGAATGGGCTGACAAGCACGGGGGTGCTAACTTCCATGAAGCCCCACACCCCTGAGTCATGGCACGAACCCATCTTAGACACCAGCATGCCACTCAGAAATCGAGGGTAGCTGCAGAAACACAGGCCTGTGTTCACCCAGCGAACGCCCTCAACCTGTCCTGGCAGCGTTGCTGGATTGATAAGCTGCACATGGCCCTTAGGCGAAATCACCCTGTGTCTACAAATGAGATTGAATAGAGGGTGGTGTGCCTGTGCATGGGATGGATGGGAGCAAGCAGGACTGACTGCACCCCTAGGCAGTACACCTGAGAGAAAGGTGTCACACACCACTGTGTCCTGTGGGTTCCATTCATGTGAAGGGCAGAAACAGGTGAAACTCACCAGGGGATGGACAAGCCCAGAGAGTGGTCACACTGGGGGCTGTAGTGATGAGGAGGGGCACTCGCTAGCCTGTGGGGCTAGGTCTCATCCTGTTGTTGTTCTCATGGTATTTGGGTTGTGTCTGTGTGGTGGAGCAGGCTGGCCATCCAGCACATGGTGCCCACAGCCCCCTGGCATCCTACGGTGACCCAGCCAAATGAGAGTTCTAAGCTGACCTTGCTAGGGACAGAGCTTTCTTCTGACAAACTCGAGGTCCGTGGCTAGCACCCTTCAGGAGTAGAGGGAAGAACTTGCCCATGATATGCTTTTGACCATTTGAGATAATGTTTAGGCATAGCCAAAATCAATATGGCCTTTTGGCCTTTAGCCCAGCACTTAACTCTCAGGATGGGGCAAGCTTTGTAAATGCTGATAATCCAGAGAAAATAAGCTTTTAGATTCCAAAGAGAGACAGATATCTTCTAGTTATGCAAATGCAAATAATGTATTTCACAAAAGATGCCCTGCAAAAATATACTCTTATAAGAGATGAATATTTAATTAAGGGAATGATAAATTCAGCTTTGATGGGAAAGTACGTTCACCCTCAAGATTCATGGTCTTGATGGGCCTCTGGCACATCTTCTGCCAGTTTTACTGTGGTCATTTGATTGCTGTTAATTCGTTTCTATTGTTTGCTTGTTTTTCTGTTGCTCTGTACAACGTTCCATATGGGAAGGGGGAGAAGAGATGTGATCCTACATACCTTGTGTCTATTAACCCTCTGTTCTCTCTCCAGATTTGACCATTTTAAAGGAACTCTCTTCCCTTCTACCCATACTTCCTGGCAAAATCCAAAGTGTGCAAACTTTTCAAGGGAGCATCGAGGTATATAAAATGAGGTGTGGAGGGAGTTCTTGTAGAGGAAAGGGAAACAGATGAGTTAGCTTTAAAACAGTCTGAATTACAAAAACACATACCCATATAACCTAAAAGGACAAGGAACCATGGAGCTGCATTTGAATTTTCACCTGAGCTGAGAGACAGGGCTCCAGGCATAAGCAGGGTTTGTCTTAGTTTCTCATTTTCTGGGACAGAAATCCCCGGTGGTGGAGTGAATTGCCCAGGGACATTTTGAGATGAACCTGGACACAGCTGTGCCTTGGACATCACAGCTGGTAGCCTGCCAGGGAGGTGGGTGGAGCACAACTAGGCTCCTTTGTGAACCCTGCAGGTCCGTTCAGCAGCACCTACGGTGATGACTTGGGCCCAGCTGCTGGGGGCAGAGACAGCACCCACAGGACATGGCCCTAGGCTCTGCTCAGCCATAGCCATTTCTCCTGTCTTTGCTCTGATGTGTCCACCAGATGCCTCTGATTCAGGTGGAAATTGAGCTGAGAGTGGAAAGAGTAATTCTCTAGTCACTACTCACAGACAAAGAAATAACAAGATAAGCAATAATAAAGGCCCCAGGCATCTGTTGAGCACCTGTTAATGTACAAGGTGCTAGGAAAGATATCATGAAATAAGATACTCCAGTCAAAGTGTCCATGTGTTAATGGGTTTGTGGTCAGTGCTCAGAAAATCTCAGCTGCTTATTATTATCTCTGTTTTTCAGAAGATAGCTGGCAATTTTTTAAAAAATGATATATGGCCTCAGGTAAAATTCACCAGGGACTAGGCTGATACCAGAAAATGCCACAGAACAGGTAGACTGTGTCTTGGGGTTGAAGGGCAGACAAAATTTAAAATAAAAACCAGGGTTGGGGACAATGGGAAAGCTGCCCACTGAGCAGCCCTGTCTGGCTTCGGGAGAATCCCAAGGTCCTGGCCAGCTGGGGAGCCGGGCTGGAAGAGACAGAGCTGGCGTGGGGTTGTTCATGAGTGATATGGAGAAACCTGAGTGGGTGACCCCCTCCTGTCCTTTCTCCTCAGCCCAGCCTCAGAGCTGGGCTGCTTTCCTTTCTGAAGTTAGAAGAGGACTTCAGCCAAAATGAAGGGTTTCTACCAGCAAGTAGCATCCATGCTGGCGTTGACGCAAGCCCTCTGATCCCAGACACCTCTCGTGGAAGGGCTTGACCATTCCAGGCAAAACACAGACGTCAGCTCAGACAGCTCCTAGGGCTTCTAGAACAACCAACTCCTCCAGGCAAGCCCTAAAACACTGGAAGAAACCTCTGTGAGGAAGTCATGAACCATCTTCCCTATCTGGGAAAATCCAAGATAATGTAGGGAGGCAAGGACTTGGAACGCATTTGCTGTCCTTGGAGGGTCCCTAGAGTGTAGAAACATTTTGAAGCCACCTTTGCTTCTCAGCCCCACAGTGTAGCCTCCGGTGCAAGCCCCCTCCATCCTTCAAGGGACTGAGGCCCACGCTGGGCCTGGATTCCTACATGGGAAAGAACTCGTGGGTGGATGAAGCCTTCAGAGTACACTGAATGAAAAGCTGCAGGGCCTTATATTGTTAGAGTGATCCAAGTGTCTCTGAATCAAATGGAAGGCTGTGACTTAAACATTCTGAGAATAAAAAGTCTTCACTGGATACATGAAGTGGGCCATTTCAAATTAACCTCATTTGGTCTTAATTAGATATTTAAATACTCCAATAACTAATTTAAAATAAATGAATCTAGAAAGGTGCCACGTGATCTCACTCACACACAAAGCTAAAATGTTGATTTTGTAGCACAGGGATTACTAGAGGCTGGTCAGGGGAGGGAGGTAGAAGGAGGTTGGATAATGGGTATAAAGTTATAGTTAGATACAGAAATATGTTCCAGCATTCTATAGCATCGTATCTGTCGTTTTATAACAATTTTATATATATTCTATAAAGATCAAAGAGAGGAATTCAGAGCTCAACATGGAGAAATGGCAACTATTTAGGGAGATGGAAGTGCTAATCACTGATTAGATCATTATACACTGTGTATGTGTATCGAATTGTCACATACAAATGTCCAATTGTTATGGGTCAATTACAAATAAAAAATAAAGTGAGTCTACTGAAAGTAATTTCTGCTTTGATAGCTGGATCTGTGACATCATCAAGATGCCAATCAAAATGAGCAGTGGTCAGGTGGTCACATCCAGGATCCAGTGCAGGAAGTATTAAAATTCAAACCCCTTCAAAGGCCTGTGCTTGGATCTGTTGCCTTCACCTCACAGTGCTCCGTGATGCGAGGTTCTTCTGGCTCACAAGCATCGATGTAGCTTTGTTCAGTATTCAGGCCTCTGATTTTTTCTTTTGAGTTGCAGAGGGATGGAGCACACTCTGCCACTGAGCTACTCCCCCAGCCCAGGCCTCTGCATTTCGAGCCACACCAAAAGCCTGTATGGTATCCATTGCGTTCCCATCTTCCCCAAAGCTCCCCTCGGCACCAGCTGAGGGTTACAAGTCTGTGCTTCTTCCTCACCAGGTTCTGAACTCGGGTGCAGGGTGGAGTGGCAGCGTGGCCCATGGTCTGCCTTCAGCCGTTCTTCCTGGGATGGCTGCATCGTGGTCAGGCCTCAGAGCTCAATGCCAGGCAGACCTAACACCCTGTAGACCCCAGGGGAAGACGTCCGAGGAAGTACCAGTGCTTCCCATGATGTCACTCCAAATCTCATCTGAGAGGTCTTGGAAATTGAGCAGGAGTCATTCCGGATTCCATTCTGTTGTTCCTTTTGTATGTGGTGTCTGTTTAGTGGGTTGGGGTTTTTTGTTGTTTGTTTGGGTTTCGGTGTGTTGTATTTTGTTCTCAGAAAATCCTGATTCTGTCTGGGTGACAGGGGATAATGGTTTTACCAGCTCCCATGTGGTAGAGGATGACTAACGGGCTAGCGTTTCCTGGTGCTTAGAGATTTTCAAGTAGAACCTTTATTTGGGTCTATGTGTCTTGGTCACATGATGGAATCTCCCACCCTGGTAACTCCAGAGCCCAAAGAGCTTTGCCTGGTCTCTCTCAACCACTTAGAAACTTGGCCTGTGTTTACAAACCCTCTGCAGCCCTGACCTGGCCAGCTGTCCAAATGCCTCAGCCTTTTTCTCTACGTGGTTCCTTAGTGGTTCCTTAGGTGGCGATCGATGGCTTTACCCGGGGCTCTCTCCTTTCATCTTGTTGCAGGAGGCTGTTTGCAACATCCTTACTGGAATCTGGCCTGAGCTCATTCCTGAAGCCCAGGCAGCGGCAGGCCTGTTCGTGCCTTGAAATGAACGTTCCCTGGGCGCCCTCTTGTGGACTGCGGAGCTAACCACCGGTTGATGCCAAGCGATGGCAACCGTGCTCCCGCCACATCCCCAGCCCACCTTGGCGAACGAGACTCTGCAGACACACTACAACTACGTGGGGAAGCTGGAGGGCAGGCTGAAGGACCCCTCCGAGGGCAGCACGCTCACCACCGCCCTCTTCTTGGTCGTCTGCAGCTTCATCGTCTTGGAGAATCTGATGGTTTTGATTGCCATCTGGAAAAACAATAAATTTCACAACCGCATGTACTTTTTCATCGGTAACCTGGCTCTGTGCGACCTGCTGGCCGGCATAGTGTACAAGGTCAACATTCTGATGTCGGGCAAGAAGACATTCAGCCTGTCTCTGACAGTCTGGTTCATCAGGGAGGGCAGTATGTTCGTGGCCCTCGGGGCTTCCACCTGCAGCTTGCTAGCCATTGCCATCGAACGGCACTTGACGATGATCAAGATGAGGCCCTACGACGCCAACAAGAAGCACCGTGTCTTCCTTCTCATCGGGATGTGCTGGCTCATTGCGTTTTCGCTGGGCGCCTTGCCCATTCTGGGCTGGAACTGCCTGCAGAACCTTCCTGACTGCTCCACCATCTTGCCCCTCTACTCCAAGAAGTACATTGCCTTCTGCATCAGCATCTTCATCGCCATCCTGGTGACCATCGTGATCCTGTACGCGCGCATCTATTTCCTGGTCAAGTCCAGCAGCCGCAAGGTGGCCAATCACAACAACTCCGAGCGCTCCATGGCCCTGCTGCGCACGGTGGTGATCGTGGTGAGTGTGTTCATTGCCTGCTGGTCCCCCCTCTTTATCCTCTTCCTCATCGACGTGGCCTGCAGGGCGAAGGAGTGCTCCATCCTGTTCAAGGACCAGTGGTTCATCATGCTGGCTGTCCTCAACTCTGCCATGAACCCGGTCATCTACACGCTGGCCAGCAAGGAGATGCGCCGCGCCTTCTTCCGCCTCGTCTGCAACTGCCTGGTCAGGGGCAAGGGGGCCCATGCTTCACCCATACAGCCGGCTCTTGACCCAAGCAGAAGCAAATCAAGTACCAGTAACAATAGCAGTCACTCCCCGAAGATCAAGGAAGACCTGCCCCACCCAGCCACCGCATCCTGCATCATTGACGGAAACAGAACACTCCAGAATGGCATCCTCTGCAAATGAACGTCTCCGTGCACCCAGCTCTGCAGCCAAGCTCTTATTTATTGCATGTGTTGCTTCCACGTGGACCCTTAGAGAGCCGGGAGTCAGGGGACCTACTTGATGTTTCCTGACAACCTGCCTGGTGGCGGTCTCCTGAGGACGGGACCCAAGGAACCACCAACCCATTTCAATTTACAGTGTGCCTTACCTGTTTCAGGCACCAGACTAGTAAGCTGCTGACATCATCCACGGCCTTCTACTGGATTCTGGATGCCATGGTCCATTGTTCAGGGAGAGGGAAGGTGGGGGCCACAGGATGCACAGTGTTTCTCCGTGTGCCTCTGGACGATGCTTTCACAACTCCACACTACATTTATTGTGCCTACAATGGGTGCTTGTGTATTTGTCCCTTTCTGTGTTGCATGGGATTTGTGCCATGTTGTGCCTACATAAAGACTCAGTACCCCGTGAAGTTAATATAACTAGTTCTACAAATGTGTTCTGACTGCAGCACCAGATACGAGGACATGGTGTGAATTAGGTGGACATGCTACTCCCAGCCTCTTTAGACTGATGTGACGTCTCAACGGTAGGCAAAATTTTAAGGCCTAAATTCCCCCCAAAAAAGTCTTGTCCAAAGCCAATTGTAGACGTGTGGATCTGACCCTAACCAGACCTTTGTCTCTGAATAATTTTAAGCATAACCAAAAGTTGGAGATCACTTAATTGTTTGGGGGTTTCTGCAAATCTCAAAAAAACCAGCCAAGATCTCTCAAGAGCCTGTGCTCCCCCAACTAACCAAAGAAAACAGCCCACGAGGGAAAGGCAGGGGTTTATCTCATCTTGGTTTGCCTTACCAAGTCTCCAGGGATTGTGGTCTGCTTAAAGTAATGGGGGAGTTTCCACTGGAAGGAGAGACTTGGAAAACAGCACTTGGGTTCTATGACAAGTTTATTTCTGCATCGGAAAAGTGCAGAGCCAGTCATCCCCCATGCCGTCACTGCCCAGTAGCTGGGGCCATCAGCAAAGTTCCACAGCTTCCTGAAAGCAGACACTGATTGTGACTATTAGAGCCGATTAATTGTCAGGTTGGGAAATGTAATCCAGCAATTTATGCATGAAGATGATGCATTGTAATAATACCTAAGCGATACTGTAATTTTATTTTCCAACATGAGTTGAACCTATATCGCTCTGTTTACCTTATAAAGGAATTTCTCAGAAGCATCCATGTACGTGTTCTTCCCCAAAGATCCCCCATGCAACATACACGGAAGAAAAAAGAACATGCGTGTAGAGCTGGCATACACACATGGTCTCTGTGTTGAGTTCTTTGTAAAAGCAAGAACAGAAACCACCTTCAGAAGGTTTCTCGCTTGGAGGAACCTCATGTCAGAGCACTGATTTTTAGTGAGGATGTTGTCCTACTGATACCTAACAGATCAATCTTAACTCATGAATGACTCTGTGACAAACACCTTCCTGTCAACCTGCTCTTCCTGAGGAACATTTCTGGGTCCTGGGTGACATCCACATGCTGACCAAAGACCTTCCTAATTTTTGTTCCTGATGAGACAGACCCTGTTGGTAAGGAGGTGCTTCATGAGGTATTTATTGTTGCATTTTCTACCACACTGAAAATAGCTTGTAGCTTATTTTCTTACCAAACAGCATTGAGAAAACCCAGCGTATTCTAGGAATTAAAGTTCTGGGTGAAGAATAATTTCTAGCAATTAAGGCTCTGGGTTAAAAACAAAAATAACAAAAAATGGGTCAGGGTGCCAAAATGCATTTTCACATAGGAAGAGAAGTTATCTGGCCTGTTGTAATTTTGCATTGCTTTGGGGGCTTTGGATCTCTCTGTCACTGTTCCCATCACACTTTGTTCTGTCACATGACTTCTCTGGTATCTGCACATGTCAGCTTTATTCATTAACCCTCCTCGGGAGCCACACCCACCATTCCCGCTAGGAGGCACCCATCCATGTTCCTGGCATTAAACAAACTCTTTGGAGATGACACAAAGCTTTTAAACAAGTTGAATTAAAAATACACTAAAAAAAGCAATTGTGTTCATTTGATATATGCAAAAACTGGTCTCCTTCCATACCCACGTGTATCTTCCTAACTTGCTAACCAGCTGGGGATAATTTAGAAGTTGAGTGTATCAAAATCGTCACCCTGAACTTTGGAAATTAGTGATCTCAAATACCACAGTGAACCTGTGTGTTAGACCGCATTGCAGTTAGTAACCTTTCCTATTTCCAATGTATGTTTGTTTAAAAAATAAAAATAATAAAATAAAAAGGCCTCTCATAAACCTGGGAGTCTGCGTGGTGGAATTGCTTTCTTGTTTTCACGGGGGTCACCCCTCGTGGCGTGCGGTGTAGCTGGCTTCTCACTGGCACCTGTGTTTCTCAGCATCTTGAGGATAAACAACATTTAGAACCCCAGATCACCTCTTCCCCTTAAATTTTTCCACTCTTCATTCTTTTTTTTTTTTTTTAAAGAGAGAGGGACAGTGAGAGAGAGAGAGAGAGGAGAGAAGCAACTTTTTATTTAGTCTTTTAAGTGGCTTTCTGTTACTCGAAGACTGTGTATGTGGTGCTGGGGTTCCAACTCGCGTACTCGCACATGACAGCACATGACAGGCAAGCACAGTAACTGCCGAGCCCCCCCACCCACTCTCATGCTTTAATGAAGCCTCTGTGTATTGGATGCTATTTGCACCAATTTTGGTAGATTCTCCTGCTTTAGGCTCTTTTGATAGGGAGGAGATTGTAAGAGCCATAGCCATCAAGTCTAGCCCAAAGAGATGGGATGATTGGTTCTTCTCCATTTGCTGTTATTTAAGCACAGGAATGAATAGGATCAGGCCTTTGCCCCTGCTTTGTCCCCTTACAAATGATAAGTTTTAGCCTCTCCGTCCTGTTCCTTGGAAAGAGAAGCTGGTATCTGACCCAAGTGTTCCGGTGGTGACACTTGCTACAGCTTCTGATGAAATGCCCCAACACAACTGAGGACTGGAGTCCTCTGGCCTATGTGTTCACCTTTAATTCCAGCCAAGGCAGACTAAGCCCTTGATCACAAAATTAATATAGGTCCCCTAGGATTGCTTCTGCCAAGCCTCTGTTTATCCTTCTTCTGGGGAATAACTGAGAATAGTACTTTCCAGGAAAATAGTTTCAAACTTCCCTCTCCTTTTTTTTTTCTTGTAAGGCAGGACAAGATCCATCACCAAAATGAAAAAGACTTTTCTCAGTAGCCTTTATTGCCAGCGGACTTACATTTATAGTCATTGAAACAATGAACTGTTTTAAAAATGGTTGTATCTCTCAACCCTTGAGCCATACTTATGCTGCGCTGGTAAAGAGCCTTTCACAGAAATGTAACAAGGTGCATTTTATAGAAAACGTCTAATTACACTGCCATTTCCATGCTTTTAATTTGTATCTACAAGTGCAAAACCTCAACATCCAAATGCTTTTAGTATCTAAGTGAAATAATCAAAGGGGTTGCTACGTAATCAGAAATGCACATACCACTATTTCAATAATAAAGGCACATTTTCTGATAACCAATTATATTGGGAAGTGCAGCATTACCTAAATTAGGTGTGTCATCTTCTGCTCCTGGGTCATAGTGATGACACTTGAGGATGCTATGTGACACCTCCTCTTGGCAATCCCAGAAGCCCAGGGATGTGCCAGACGCATGGTAAAGGGGCTCCTAACTGGAATTCACATCGCTTCCTCCGGAAGTGAAATGGATTCATTGGAGGTGAGGAGGGAATCTAAGACAATTATCTGTTTATCTCCAAAACGGCCAAATAACTTAGGCTTTATGATTTTTCAGAGAACAAGGTTGAGAAAACTTGAAGTAGTTTTGTATTTCCATTCCTCAGGGATGTCCGAGAAGCCAATTCCTTTCCAATCTCAAAGTAGAATGGGCAAATTGGCCACACGAGAAACAGTAATTCTTTTTGCTTCATGAAAATTAATGGAAGCAGTTTTTTCCAATAATACTTATCAATATGTATAATTTGCCATCCAAATGTTTTTCAAAAAGTAATAAATGTATTATTATTACACATGAAATTTACATGGAGTCTTCTCCTAATCCTGGGGTTTCAACACCAAATGTTTAATTCTGAATACAAAGAAACATTCACATACTGAAGTTCACAATATTCTGGAACAAGTTATAATCAAAAGTCAAATGAAGAGAACATTTCACTTGCAACTCACACATAGTTGTTACAAAAAAAATGCAACTCATTGTTCAAAGATGGATTTGTCCATTTCTGCTTTTGTCGTTGCTGCTTGATTTCAGTGGTTAGAGATTTTGGTTGTGGGACAATGTCTCTACTTGAGTGAATTCATACCTCAAAAATCTCAGAGCCAATGGGCTCGTGCCCCAGTTGATATTTTCTATCTACACAGTCCAAGGTGAGACAACCAAATAGATATTTAAAAGTAGGATTGTTTCACATCCTATGGTTTCTTCTGTGAGAATCTTTCTTCAAGCCCTGGGGAAAGTGCCTATGTGTTCTGGGCCTAGGATTCACTCATTCAGGACATCTGAGATCACTGGAAGAAAGAAGGGGCCTGGGAGCCCCGCTGTTCCCATCTAGCATCCTAGGTGTGCTAGCCACTCACCTGCACCAGGTAAGTCCTGGACCTCCCCTGTTTGTACCCGTGTCAGCCTCCTCTGACATTCCATGTCAACGCCTACTGGGCCAAGCCTTCACAACGGCCCCAGCCTGACCAGGGCCTGTTGAACTTGGATGCACCAATTCTGCGTGCACTAATTTCCCACTATTTTACGAACTCAGGCAGAAACACTGTGTGCTTGCTTCTCTGCCCCACAAGCCCAGTGCAGGGCCTGCCACACGGGAATTAATACCCAAATGAGGCTGAGAAGACTGGTTAGAAGAGGGGTTGCAGCCGCAACCAGGCAACAACCCGCATGCCAAAGAAGGCCACCATGGAGACAGTGTCCTGCGCTTAGCAGAGCTGATGTGAGTCTGCACGTCCTTCTCTGCTCCCTTTTCCTTTGTCCTGCCTCTGCCTTCTCCTTCCCCAGGCTTCCCTTGCTGGCTTCTCTTCCCTCTTGCCCCTCTATCAGGGCCCACAGTGGGCTCCTCCTACTCCACTGTCCTAGTGTTTTGTCCTGCTCTTTTTGTGCTAGACTCCTACTAGTTGAATTACAAAACCCAAGAAAGAGTCTGATGGTGCACAGCACAGATTCACTCTGCAGGGGCACACACATGCATGCATGTCTGTTTTAATCAACATAAATATACGTACGTGTGTGTGTATACATAAGCAATTCACATTCACAGGTCCTGGTATAAAGTTGCAATTTTTCTGACTGCTATAAAATATGCCAGTTTTAAAACTGTGCATTTTTGGCTTGCAAACTTATAAATATGTGTAAACCCCATTACAAATAAATCGTGGCTGGCATATGGCATTTTATCTGCCAGCAATGGTCGCACGAGTTGTAGGTGCTTACTAATCCTCTGCTTTTAAATTCGCATCATGGACCATGGGTACTATGACCGGAAGAGGTATGAGAACTGAATCATAAAATAGGGGGTCACCAATAAGAGACAAGAAAGGGCTGAAATTCTCATGAGTCAATTGTTCTCAAAGTCAAGACTCAACCCGCTGCACCAGTATCGCCTTGCAATGTCTTTGAAATGCAAATGTTTAGGCCTTACTCCAGACCCACTGAGTCAGGAACTCAGCTTGCAGAACTCTGCAATTTGTGTGGGAACCAGCAAGCCAGGTGGTTCCAATGCCTGCCTTTCATGCCAACTGTGTTATTGGAAAACTGTCTCTGTCCAAGGACTTCCCAGCTTGCAAAGTGTGCTCAGGTGTGTAAAGGGCTGGTCAGAAATTGTCCCCCAAAACAGCCTTCCACCAATGATGGACTTGGTGAACACAGCCCAACTGTCCTGCCACTACCACTGGGCTGAGGTGTCTTCAGCCCTGTCTCCCAGGCCTCCCAGTGGGACGAAACCCCAGTTGTCCACATTATGCAAACTTGTCAATGGGATCCTTCCTTATTTTCTTCCTTCCCTCACTACTGCTGAGATTATCTCCCAAATAAATCAGATATGCTAAACTCCTCTTCAGGGTCTACTTCCAAAAGAACTCCAACAAAGACAGGAAATAGAAACACCACCTCGTCCGTCTGAATGACTCAGGCCTTCGTGCCTTTTGAGATGGAGCGTAGAGGGGAAGCCCAAGGACAGAAGCTGCTTGCCATTTTAATGGGGCTGAGCTTCATGTGCAAACCCTAAAGGGCCTTAGTAAGATCTGTGTTCTTTCCCAGATTCCTCCGCTGACTTTTGCCATCCTCCAGCAGGACGCCTGGATCCAGTTTTCTCATTTGAAAAACAGGAGTCCCTTCCAGCTGGACCATCTTGTAAAACTTCCTTGTTATCCTGTATGAAGCCAACGGGTTTAGGTTTTCAATATGTTCCAGGAATGGGATTCCTATTCTTTATCTTTCTTAGAAAACATTTTAAAAGTTCCACGAGAACCAGAGTGTTATTCTGAAACCCACTGCAAAGACTTGTCTGGGTGCAATGATCTATTTTGCAGTCTTTCCAAATCCTCCTACCCACTTCAATCTGGCTATTGCCATCCACAGAAAGGGATTTACAGATGGCATGCAACCCTGGGCCGGGGAGAGAGGACTGATGTACACTTTTGTGAATGAAGGATCCCAGGAAGTATCTGTTCACACATTACATATAGTTATCAACCCCCAGCACTCTCTCACATGGGGGTTCTGTGCAGCCACTTTGTGGTGGGAACAAGCCATGGCTCAGAGAAATCAACTACTAGCCCAAGGCTGTGTCATGCCGGGAGTGCTACAGCTGATGATGGACACAGTTACCCACCTGCTCCTGGCACTTACCCAGGGAAGCCTGTGGTCCAGGCTTCTACGCAGCTCAGCCCAATAGGAAAGGAGTGTGGAACTGGCTTTCATGTAGAGAAAATGAGGACCAGATGACTGCCCTGAAACATCACTTAGATAACAGGGTCATCCAAGTATCTGATGCTCCTGGGAAGAAAAGCTTCATTTCAGGAGCTGGGGCATCCTCAGAACACAGGATAGACAACAGTGACTCTAAGCTATTGGGTTCCATTGGGTTCACTCCTCAGTAGGCCTGTCCTTCCTTCCAAGCTGGGCCTTTACCTCCACTCATGGCTTATCAGTTTCTGTCTTCATTCAAAATTATCTATGACTCCCTCTGCCAGCAGGTGATCCTCAAGGACACCATCATACATGTCCAGTTGGACCTTGGTCCAGTTACCCCAGCATCCAAGATGGCCTTAAACAGGTTGGGCAGGAACCAAGGCCTTTGGTCCTTCTAATTTCAAAAGCCCCGTTCATGGTAACTTAAGCACAGGATTTACGATGGAGTCATTTGACCTTGTTTATCAGCTCACCCACCTGATGCCCCAGGGGGCCCTATTCAGGAAGAGCTCACTTGGACCACAATGAGCCACTCCATGGGAGCTCCAGCCAGCTTCAGTGGGACAGAGATGTCATCTGAAGCATGGAAAATTCACCCAGGAGGGCTACAGGTGGGAGGGGTGGGCATGGGTCTTCAGGGTCACTGTGCAAGAGCAGAGAGAGGCATTTTAAGACTGCTAGGACCCATTTTGCACTCCCAGCAGAAGCAAAGTTCTGGGTGGAGTGACGGGGGTGCCCCTGAGAAGGGCACAGGGCTTAGGCATACTCCATAGCCCAGGGTTGCCTGGCATAGAGTATGGATGCAATGCCCTGGGGGTCAGAGCCCAGGACGCACAAAATAGTGCGGTTCTGCCTGGGTTTATTGTTCAGCAGTCTTGCCCCACCCAGGCAGAAATGCAGTCTGAGAGCCATGGGGAAGAGGGGTCCATTCTGGGGAGGAAGGATCCCCATTGGCTTTGCCTCCAGTACCTGAGCTCCAAGCACAGGCGGGCATATAGCAGAGCTCAGAAAACACTGAATGAGCAGCATAGCTCTGTTGCCAGCTGGCTGACTCCATGACCTGGAGCAAGCCTCAGTTTCCCCATATATGAGTGAGGCTCCTGGGAATGTCCCACTAGAAAGCGCTCGGTGGAAGAGATGAGATTACTCGTGAGTGCAATATCAATACCCTTTGCTTTACAAATGAAGGGAACAAAGACTAGAAGATCCCTGCCATTTGCCACATCTCAAACTGCTTTGAGATGTGATTCCTAAAGAGAAATGACAACGTTTTGACTTGGCACTATTTCAGTGTAACCAATCATGTGATCAGGGATCAAAATTACATATTTTGAATTAATATTGAAAAGTTAAAAAAAAGGTCCAAATTTGATCCAAATACTTTGAATTTTCTAAATTGATTCCCATGAAGGGAAAAAAATGCTACCTATCATCCTTTAAATCCACACTGACTTCAGATAAGAGGATTACTGTAACTGTGGATTAGCATTTTATACTCCCCATCCCAAGAAGAAAATAAAACAGAGCTCAGGGTTCTTATTCTTATTTTTCTACTGTGTTAGTGCCCCTGAATGTGAACATCTTGGTCTTTCACAACTGTGGAATGAATATTGAAAGATGGTAATTTCACGTTTTATAGGCAGTATATGCTCACACATGAGGATCAGAACTGAGTGTGTGTATAGGGGACAGCTTCCCGGGGGGACAGGAGCAAGGTGATTTGGAGCCACCCAAAGACAGGAGCAAGGTAGGAGCCAGTGCCAGCTGCTACCAGCAACTGGGACAGCCCCACTGCTGCTGTGTGATGTGGAGCAGGGTATCCATGCAGTGCCTGAAACCAACACCATTCAGGAAGTGCATGACGTAAGGTGGTCTACGTCAGTGCCAGGCTGGCCAGATGCCGATCCACCACAGAACATTCTAGAAGATTGACTCAGCTGTCAGCTTGCATTCCTTGGACCCTTCAAGGGCAAAAACTCCAAAGAAGGCTGTTTGTAGGAAGCCTGGGATTGCCCAACCCCTCCTTATCCTTATACTGTCTCCCCGTCTGACCACATATCCCGCAAAGCAGAAGCGGGGCTCACTCAGCATGACAACTTCACAAAATCCTGACTCACCAGGTACATTTAAGTCTCCCCTTCACCCCTCTTATATTACCCAACTCGCCAGGGATGCCATGTGCTGCAGGACCCCGTGGAGACCAGGGCCACATTGGAGGAGGTGCAACAAATGATCAAATCATCTAATTATGTTTGAAAAGACAGCATCTGCTACACTACTGGGCAATCTCAGCCCAGATATTTTTTTAAAGTCATAAGCATTTCCAACTTCCTAACACCAAAGGATCTATCAGAAAATGATAGCATTTGATCTGGAAGAAAGAGAGTCAGACAGAGCTGCTGCAGATGGCACTCACACCATCCATGGAGCGACTGGAAAGGCTTGCAGGGCAGCAGGGCAGCTCACCATCCCCCCGTAGGAGTGGAACTGAGAGCGATTTCTGAAGGCTTCAGAACCTCCTCCCAAGCCCACACACACACAGGAGGACAGGCCGGCGTGTGGGTCTCCAGGGCTAAACTCTGCACACGTGTGTGCATTTGCCCTCTGCACAGCTCTTATGTGTGCTTTTTTTCTCTGTTGAATATAAGGGGTGAGTGCAGGGCTATTTCACTCGCAGCCATCACAAGCAGCGTGTGATGAACCTGCTGGCTAACAGGATACATAGACCAAGAACTTGCATCCACTACCTTCCACGCATACTCATTTCATCAATACAGGGAGGAGAACAAGGGCAGCATCTACCAGTCACGGTCTTGATGGGCAATGCTTATTTTGTGCCGTATCTGGCCTCAAATGAATCCCCAGGAACCCCACACATCATGGGGACAGGTTCCCTCACTCAGCAGGCCCCAGAGGAGCCGGAGCACCCCGCTGCTGTGTAGTGAAGCTGCCGCAAATGGTCCTGCATGGAAGCCCTGTGCACACAGAGGCCAGCAATGCAAGGAGCCTGGGAGGCATCACCCAGCAAGAGCGGGCTGACTTCAGCAAGCCCCTCCAATCTCAGAGCCAAGTTCACATGGCTTGCTTTAAATGCAGGGTGGACACTATTTGGGCAGCATTTTGCCTTATTCTATTACAATTCCATGTTTACTATGGAACCTCCCACTTGCCTCTATCACCCTTGTATTGTGCTTATTAGGTAAAACTGCAGGTTACACCTTTCTAGAGAAAATTTCCAGTGGAACAGGTCAATTGAGTTAAATTTTTGCCTGGACAACTACAGTCAAAACTTGTTTGCTTGTTTTTTTTTTTCATTAAAAACATACAGCACAGAACATTAGTCTTACATCTTTCTTAGTCTTAAAAAATATAAATATAGAGGGATAATTTGTACAGGATGTATAGGTATGTACACCTTTAATATGCATATGAGAAATTTGGAGCAAGTTTATGAAACTTGAACTTGAAGGAAGCCTTCCTTTTGGGGCTTTTGAAGAAGGCTCTGTGCCTACGGGCAGCTACCCCAGTTCCTGTATCCAGAGACCATGGCCGGCCCCTAGGTCCTCCTGACCTGGTGCACAGCATTGGAGGAGGGCCAGGCCAGCTCACTGCTTCCTCTCCACTGGCTGCTGGAGGCAGAGCTCACTCCCAGCGGAGACAATGGGCAGGCTGCTCTCGAGGTGGTGGCTGATGAGGTGGCTGATGCTATCGAATACCCTGTCCTTGGTCCGGATCTGTGGAGGAAGCAAACAGAAGGTTAAGCTTGTCCCATAGACATAAAGAAGGAAATATAAAAGGAAATATGATGTATTCTTAGTCAGGTGGACCCTCTGAGTTGGCCCATAGGCAATGGGAAAGGGGCAAGGGAGAGCAGCCTGCCTGGGACTTACTGTTGGTGAGTACCCTGATCACTAACTGCAACTGGTCAATTCAGTCCATTGCATTTGTCCACCTCTCTGAGATCAAGTCCTAAATGTCCCAGCACACTGCTCCATGGGCTTTTTCTACCTTGTTCATTCCACCCTGACCACTCTGGGGCAGCACCCTGGAAGCACGGCCTTCCCACCCTCTGCAACCAGGGACTACCACATCTTTCTCCCCTATTCCCTTGCATAAGATGGCTCAGAGAAACCTCTGTCCAGCCACCCTGCACTTCCCCACTTGGTCTACAGTCTCCTGTGCCCCTATACCTACAGGCTTTTGCACAGTTGCCCCTTGGCCTAGTCTGTGCTTCTACCTGGAACCTGGCTCAGCTTTAGCCTCAATGCCAAAACCTCCAGGTGGCCTCTCTCCTTCCACCCCTCCCAGGCCAGCTCCAGCACCTATATGCTGCCTTCACTGTCTCTTCTTTTGGAGGGCAACCCTGACTGGGACAGAAGGGCCATGCTACATGTTCCTGGGCCTTCAATTCTAGAGTCTAGTATAGTGTGTGCCCCATGGATTTTTTCCTGAATAAAAAAGTTCACTGGCCTGTACTGTGGTCCCTGGAGATCATAAGCCATCTCCACCCTGAGTTGGTACATTTTATTGATGTACGGCTCACCTTTATGCAGCTCACCTTTGCTCCTTTGAGGAGTGGGAGATGGGAAGTGGACACCTGGCAAGGCCTGTCAGCCCTCTCAGGTCAGACATCCGAGTGTCCTGGCCTCACTCTCCAACTTTAGGACATCCCTCTTCATCAGTGTCACAGGAGTTGCCAGGAGCTCATCCTCTCTCAGGGAAGCCAACTCTCTATGCTACTGTATGAGTGTCCAAGTGTACATATATTCTCCTCCTTTCTTATTTGTCCCAATATTCTCCTTCCTCAGAATTCTTAATTCCATTTCGACCTCTCCTAAGGACACCACTCTTGCCTATCCTGTTCCATCAACCCACCAATGGGATTTCTGGATCTTTAGCCCCAGGTCCCACTCCCACTCTGGCTGAAGTCCCAGAGATTGATATTCTCCAGGTGTATGTACTGGAAACCCCACCCAAGGAGCTCTGAGAAGTGCAAGCCACCTCAGGGCTCTACCCATTAACAGCTCAAGGTAAGGGCAGAAGCTTTGAAATTAGGAGATTTTCTTCTACATGATTTCCCTCCACCTCTTCTGTAAGCCCTGGAGAAGGAAGAGAGCTCCTGGGCTGCAGACACCCCTGCCTCATGGACATCCAGTCTCACTAATGGTGGATTCTGTTGGGCAAGTTTGAAATAGAATCTTTTTGCAAGACTTCCCAGCATCTTTTCATTGAGAAGGTTAATTCTCCTGAAGCCCCTTGGAATTCCTGGCCCAAAAGACAGCCTGGGTGATGCAAACAAGTAATGTATTTAGAAGATGGGGTACCCAAGAATTTAGCCTGAGACCAGTATTCTTGGGGCATTGCCTTCCTTTATTTCTATTTTTTATAATTAACAATTTTAAATAATTAATACTCATGTCAGTTCTAGAGGAACTGGGTGGATGAAGGAAGGTTTATGAGAGAAAATGTCTGAACAACAGTCTCAGCAGAGGCCCATGACCAAATTACCTGAGGAACTTTTGATAACCCCAAGCTCAGGCCACAGCTCAGGCTAATTCCGTCAAGAATCTGGGGGTGACACTGCACATCCACACATCTCAGGCTCCCCCAGTGATTCCAAGAGGCTGTCAAAGCTGAGAACCACCAGTTTGGTGTCTTTGCAGTACACAGGCTGACCAACATGAGCGTATGTACGTGTAATCAAAAGCACACGGAAGAGATAAGTCATGTATTCACTGCTAAATTAAATAAAAAGGTCAGTTCACTGAGGTCCCATAAATACTTGTGAGAACTCCAATCCATCTCCTTCTCAGAGAAGTTGCAATCCTCGAAACTATTTGTGTGGACCCACAAGATCAATACTAGAAATGCCACAGCTAATTAGAACCCCTGGGACAAACCTGGACTCCAGACACCTAGAGAGATTCTGCTATAGTGAGGACATGCTGAATGCTAACCCCAGACAACTGTGTAGGGCTCTGTGTAGCAAAGGAGAAGCAGAAAGAAAGATGAAACTTTCATTATGACAGGTCTACAGAAGAATAGACCAAAATATTCAATGATTGGAAAAGAAGACCTAAAATCAATAATTTAAGCTTCCACCTTAAGAAACTAGAAAAGAAAGAACAAATTAACCCAGAGGAAGCAGAAATAAACACTAAAAATGAGAACAGAAATCAATGAAACTGAAAGCAGAAAACCAAGAGAAAAAAAATCAATGAAACTGAAAAGTGGTTCTTTGAAAATACTAACGGAATTGTTAAGCTGTTAGCAAGATTAGGTAAAATGAGACACAGTGGTGGGCCGGGGGACTCAAATTACAATCAGAAATAAAAGAGGGGATTACAGATCCCATGAACATTAAAAAGAAAATAAAGAATTACTATGAACAACTCTATACCCATAAATTTCATAAGCTTAGATGATGTAATGAACCAATTCCCTCACACAATCTGCCAAAACTCGCATGAGAAGAAACAGATCATCTGAATAGATCTATTTAGTAAGGAAAGTGAATCAATGATTAATAACTTTCCCCAAAAGGAAGAACTAGCTCAGATGGGTTCACTCATGATTTCTATCACACATTTTTTTATTAGTTGAATGTGGACTTACAATTGGGGGGAATCGTTATCAAACAATCAAGAACAAATGTATATTTACATAGTTAGCCAAGGCTGATGCCATGTCATGGTTTCCCCCTTGGGTTCCCCATGGTTCTATGTTTCCCCCAAAATCTATCACATATTTGAGGAAGAATTTATACTATTTTTCTAAAATGCCTTTCAGAAGATAGAATCAAAGAGAATATTCTTGACTTATTCTATGAAACCAACACTGTCTTAATAACAAACCTGGCATGGATATTATAGGGAAACTAAAAAACAATATCTCTCATGAACATACATGCAAAAATGCCCAATGAAATATTATCAAATCAAATTCAACAATGTATAAAAATTCATATATCACAACTAAGTGAGATTTATTTCAGATATTTAAAGTTGGCTCATTATTCAGAATCAATTATGATAATTTATTACACTGATAGGGTAAAGAGGAAAAATCACATGACCAAATAAATAGACAGAAAATGTATTTGACAAAATCCAACACCCATATATGAGTTTAAAAAAATCTCTCAATAACCTAGGAATAGAAGGGAAGCTCCTAAAGTTGATACAAAACATCTTCCAAAAAAATTAGTGCAAACACTGTATCTAATGGTGAGAAATCAAAGATTTTCCAGATCAGGAACACACAAGGATATCCCTTCTCACCATCCTTTTCAATATAATGCTAGAAGTCTCAGTCAACACAGTAAGACAAGAAAAAGCAATTGAAGGTCTACACATTGGGGCTGGAGAGGTGGCTCAGCAGTAGAGCACTTGCCTGGAATGTGCAAGGATCCAGGTTCAAGCCCTAGCACCACATGCACAACTAAGTGGAAGGAATAAATTAAAAAAATAGATCAAAAAGTTTAAATTAAGTCTCTATATCTCTCTCAAAAAACAAAACACTGCTTTTATTCACAGACTACATGAGTGTCTATTAAGAAAATTTGAAAGAATCAACAACCAAAAAACCCTCCTTGAACTAATAAGCAATTATAAGCAATTACAGTAAGGTTGCAAGCTACAAGGTTTAATTCACAAAATTCAATCACTTACCTACATATCAGAAATGAATACATGGGGTGGAAATCTAAATCATAATACCATTCCCCAAAATGAAACACAGAGGTATAAATCCAATAAAAGTATATACAACATCTATATGATGAAATCTAGTAAAGTCTGATAAAAAAAGAATCAAAGAACTAAATGAACGGAGAAGGTATTACAAGGAATTCCAAGGTATTCCATGTTTACGCTTAGGAAAACTCAATATTCTCAAGATATCATTTCTTCCCAAACTGATCTCTTGATTCAATATGAAGTCAATCAAAATATTTGCAAGTTATGTGTTATCAACCAACGTCTTATAAAATCTATATGCTGGGGGTGGGAGGGGAAGATCCAGAGTAGCCAACACAATGCTGAAAGAGAAGAGTGAATTTGGAGAATTATCACTACTCAGCTTCAAGACTTACTACAAAGCTGTAATAATCGAGACAGTGCAGTCTTAGCAGAAGAATAGACAAATAGATCAACAGAATAGAACAGAGGACCCCGAAATAGATCCACACAAATACAGTAATTGAACTTTAACAAGAAGCAAAGGCAACACAACAGAGAAAAGATAGTACAGACAGACATCCATATTGTTATGGGCTATATATGTGTTACAGGCTCATGCATGAGACAGTTCAAGAATGTTCTTGTAACCTAATTGGTAGATTAATTTACTGATGTGGACTGAGTGGTATCTGTAGGTAGTAGGTAAGATGTGGCAGTAGGAGGTAGATTGGGGTGGGCAGGGGTTTACCTTTGGGGCTTATATTCTGTCCTTGTGAGTGGAGCACTCTCTGCTCCCTGGTCACCAAGCTCTGAGCTGCTCTCCTCCATCATGCCCTTCCACCATGCCCTTCCACCATGATGTTCTGCCTCACCTTGGGCCCAGACCTATGGAATTGGCTGACCATGAATGAACTGAACCTCTGAAACCATGAGCTGAAATAAACGTTCCTTCTCTACATTTTTCTTGCCAGGTCTTTTGGTCACAGCAACAAAAAAGCTAACTAAAACACATGGAAGAAAAAAGTGAATTTATCTAGAGACATATCTTACACTCTTTCAATATTTAACTCAAAATGTATTACAGATGGGGCTGGAGCGGTGGCTCAGTGCTTGCCTAGCATGTGCAAGGACCCAGATTCAAACTCCAGCACCACATACACAACAAAGTGTCAGAGCAATGAAAGTCACATGAAAAACTGAATAAAATTGGTTCTTTCTTTCTCTCTCTTGCTGTCCCTCTCTCTTTTTAATGTATATATTACAGTCTTAAGTGTAAGCAAAAAAAAAAAAAAAAAAACCTATAAATTCAGAAAAACGGCGAACTAAAGGAACCCACTGTATAGTAGCTGCTCTCTGAGATGAATCAAAACATCAGTTCTGTGGCTGTGTGGTGATGTAGAAAGATTGTGGGAAAGTACCAGAAGGCAACTGTAGAGCCAGCAACCAGGTGAAACCTAGAGCTTTTAGATTAGAAAGAGAATTCATGAAATAGACTGTACCACAGCCCAGCCCACAGCGGCTCAGAGGGAGGGGAAGCTTCTGTCCGATGAGCTAAAAGAAAATTTCCTAAAGCATTTAAGGAAAGCAAGCTCTTCTGTCCATCAAAACAACCCTCAGTAGAAAAGACATTGGAAGTGCACTGCGCAGGAGGGAGTCCTGGGATTTCCCACCAGGTTTAGTGGAAGTTGGGAAGCAGCACCACCCTAAACAGCTTTGCTTTTCAAAACTTTCTGCACGGAAGATTAAAACCCACTGCCGTTTTGTTTCTTTTTTCCTTCCTCCTCCCCCACCCTTTTCTCTCTCTATTGTCCTTGTTGGTTTGCTTTCTTTTTCTGTACCCAAGACCCAAGGGCCACCTAGGCTTTACTTCTCACTGGACCCGTGAATGCTCAAGCCATGAGTCAATCTGGGCTTAAGAGTGATCCTGGGTGGTGACAGGAGCCACAGCTGCCATTCTGTGGGTCTTCAGAGCAGACAAAAGCAAAGGGTTCTTTCATTTGAAATTGTCAGTCTGACATCTGTGACCTGGAGGAAGGGTGACAGGGCATGGACGTGGCTCAGGCCGGAGTCAGGTGAAAAGCAGCCTCCTGCAGGCCTGACCGCCTCCCCTGTGCCCAGAGCGTGCGGAGGATCTGCTGATGCAACTGAGGCACTTCCCACATGCTCTCCCAAGCACACGGATTGGATTAGCGCTCTTGTGACTGAGGGGTGCAGGGCAACCCTAATCAGCACCCAGGCTCCCTGAGTGACAAGGCTGGCCAGCAGTGCCTAGCAGACCTAGATTCCCATTCACAGACATAAAAACACAGCAGTACTGGGGGAGAATTCTGCTTTTAAACAGATAAAGCTTCCAACACTTCCTGGCAGGCCAGAGGGAATGGAGTTGAGCATATGCACTCCCATAACAAGGCTGACCGGTTTGAATGTGAGCTGAGAACAACAAACGGTAACTTAATTGTGTGTCACAAACCTCCTTACAGCTGAGGGACTCTAAAATCAAAGCCTCAGGAAGAAGTGTCTCCATTTCAAACACCTCAGCAAGGAGAAAATTAATATGTTATGATTATTGCTGCATTAGATCTTTTGCATAAAGTGTTTTATTATGTCTTACTTCATTATTTTTTCATAGGCCTATCTAATTTTAGTATTTTTTAATTAATTATAGATTATTTTTCTTGATAAGTGCTTTCTTCTTATCCATCTACATTCTATTCCCTTCTCTTTCATCCTTCCCTCCCTCATATTTTGTTTCCATTCCCTCCCCCACTCTTTTTTTTTCTTGCTTTCCCCCCTTCTTCCAATATAGTATTAAGTATACTATTATTAATGCTTAACGTTACATCCTATTCTATAGTATTGCTAATTCACTTTTCTCATTGGTCAGTAGAACTGTAGAGATCATTAACAATAAGTTTCTAAATATATGATGCTACCAGGTTGTACTTAGAGTGTCCACTGTGAGTGGTGGTTATTCTCTTTTCTCAAAGCAGTGCTGGTAGTAGCTAAACACTGTGATCATACTGATTGGATACCTTGAAGCTAAGACATGCCCCCAGTTCAGAGCATACGGTAAAGAGGTAACTGCTTACTAAAAGACCCTCACAAAATAGAAGAAGAGGAACCTATCACAACAGATGCACAAACAACAGAATGTCCCAAAACATGAGAAAACAAACAAGATGTCTCTGAAAGTTTATAACCCCTCAATAGCTAAACCCAGAGATATTAAAATGGATGAAATGCTGGACAAACAATTTTAAAAATTGATTGTTAAATGATCAATGAATAAAAAGAAGATCTAAGGAGTGAACCAAGAGGGAAAACAACCTGGATATTAATGAGCATTTCAAAAAAGAGATAGAGGTTCTGAAAAAGAAACAATCAGAAATCTTGGGAATGAAAGACACAATAAATTAAATTTAAAACTCAGTTGAGGGTCTTGGCACTAGATTAGATCAAGTAGAAGATGGAGCCTTGCAGCTTGAGGACAAGGTGGACAGACTTGAACGTCCAGATGGTATTAAAGAAAATAACAAGAAACTATGATTAGAATATATGAGAGTTCTGGGACAACATTAAGAGCCCAAACATAAAGCTCATAGGTATGGAGGAAGGCAGAGAGATACAAGTTAATGCATTGGCAACCTATTCAATGAAATAATTGCAGAAAATATTCCAAACTTTGAGAGTGATATGGATACCCAGATACTGGAGAAATTGAGAACCACAGATAGACAAGACCAGAAAAGAACCTCTCCAGGACACATTATAATTACAATGCCAAAATTCCAGAAAAAAAAGAAACAATTTTAGAGGCTACAAGAGAGATGGCCAGGTCACATTTAAAGGAAAACCAATTAAAATAAGAGTAGATTTCTCTGAAGAAACCCTAAAGTGCAGGAGGACTTAGAATGATACATTTCAAGGCCTGAAAGAAAAACTGTCAACCAAGAATTTCTATATCCACTAAAGATACCCCCAGAATCAAAGGAGAAAAAAAAAATCCAAGCACAAAGTAAAGGAATTCATGATTATTAAGAGAGCTCAGGAAAGAATAAATCTCAGAATAGATAAGCAAATAAGAAGTAGGTCTGAAGCAAACATTGAAAATAAATCAAAATAACAAGAAGTAATGCAAATCTATCTACAATAACACTTGATGTACATGGTCTCAATCCTCCAGTTAAAAGACATAGACTTTTTTTGTCAGATTGGGTTAAAAAAGAAGACTCAACTCCATGTTGCCTGCAAGAAACACATGTCAAAGGTAAAGACATTCACAGGCTGAAAGAAAAGGATAGAAAAGAATATTCTATGTAATGGAACCTGAAAGCAAGGAGGAGGATCTCCCCAATCTGACAAAGCATACTTCAAAATTACTTAGAAGAGACAAAGATCATTATATAGTGGTAAAAGAAAAAAATCCAACAAGAAGATATAACAATAGTAAATATTTATGTCCCAAACCTAGGCATACCGAATTACATAAAACAAATGTTATTTGACATAAAGGCTCAACACAATAAAACTGGGTGATTTACAACATTCCTCAATCACTGAAAGGTTATTCAGATGTAAAATCAACAAATATAGTCTAGAGTTAAAACAGAAATCAAATGGATATAACAGACATCTGATGACTATTCCATCCAACAACAGTTAAATAAGCTTTTTTTTCAGCTACTCATAGAACTTTCTCCAAAACTCTGAAATACAACATACCAAAACCTCTGGGATATAGCAAAAGCCGATCTAAGAAGAAAGTCATTTGCTATGAGTGTCTACTTAAAAAGTGAGAAAGATCCCAAATAAATAACCTACATTTCAAGGTGTTAGATAAAGAAGAAAAAAAAACTGTTCCCAAAACCAATACAAGCAAAGGAATAATAAAGATCGGAGCTTAGAGATATTGGGACAGAATAGAATATACTGAGACACCCTCAAATCTTTAACCATCTGATATTTGACAAAGGGGGCAAAAGCATAGTGTGGAGGACGGACAGCCTGTTCAACAATTGGTGCTGGACAAACTGGATAGCCATATGCAGACAACTGAAATTGGATCCTTACCTCTCACCCTGAACAAGAATCAAATCAAAATGGTTCAAGGATCTTGAAGAAAAAATAGGATCAACATCCCACATAATAGGTGTTGGCACTGCCTTCCTTAACAAGACTCCCATAGTGCAAAAATTAAAGCCAAGAATAAATTAATGGGATCCCACTAAACTAAAAACCTTCTGCACAGCTAAAGAATTAGTCAAGAGTGTCACGAGAGAACCTATAGAATGAGAGAAAATCTTTGCCTGCTACACTCTAGACAGAGGGCTAATATCCAGAATATACAAAGAACTAAAAAAGCTTAACACCAAAACCACAAATAATCCAATCAATAAATGGGCTAGGAAGCTAAATAGAAATTTATCAATGGAGGAAGTCCAAAAAGCCCATAAATATATGAGAAAATGCTCTACATCATTAGCAATAAGAGGAATGCAAATCAAAGCTTCACCTCACTCCTGTTAGAGTAGCAAAAATGAAGAATACAAATAATGACAGATGCTGGAGGGGTTGTGGGAAGAAAGGAACACTTTCAAACTGTTGGTGGGACTGCAAACTTGTACAGCCACTCTGGAAAGCAGTGAGGAGACGCCTCAAAAACTTAGGGCTGGAACCACCTTATGACCCAGCTATCCCACTCCTGGGTATTTTCCCAAAAGAGCTAGAATCGGCATGCTACAGAGATACAGCTTTGTAAGTGTTTATAGCAGCTCAATTTACTATAGCTAAACTATAGTACCAACCCAGATGCCCCTCAGTGGACAAATGGATTCAAAAACTGTGGTACATATATACAATGGAATTCTACTCTGCTATTAGAGAGAACAATATCATGGTATTTGCAGCCAAATAGATGGAGATGGAAAGAAATATGCTGAGTGAAATATCCCAAACCCAAAGACTCAAAGGCCAAATGTTTTCTCTCCAATATGGAAGCTAGAATACAATCAGAAACAGACTGAAAGTTGGCTAAGCTAATAATAACCTCAACATGGATGAATATTTACATAAGCAGGGGGAACCTTGCCTATGATGCTGGGGGATGAAGGGAGTTCAGGGAGGGGGAGTGGGAATAGGAGGGATATCAACCCAGCTGGAGGGAGGGAGTAGGGGGTTATCAACTCAGTGAGGAACCTTTGACTTCCAAGAGAAGCCCAACTAACACGGGGGTAAAGTTGGCTTGCTCTGTCAGTATCTATGTGTTCATGAATGTGTGGCAATGATTCCCTCCTATAAGTAACACCAGGTTTAATGAATGAATAAAAAAAAAGATCAGAGCTTAAATTTATGGAATAGAAAATAAAAGAACAAAAATAAGGATAAATGAAAGAAAATGGTTGTTTGAAAAGATAAGATTGATAAACCTAACTAATCAAAATAAAAATAGAGAAGACTCAAATTTTAAGAATTAGAAATGAAAAAGAAGATATCACAACTGATGAAGTCAAAATCCAGAGGATCACTATGGACTATTTTGAAAATTTATATTCCAATAAATTGGAAAATCTATAACAAGCAAGTAAATTTTTACACCCATACGAACTACCAAAATTAAACCAAAGGGACATACAAAACAAACAGACTGCTCACAAGCAGTTAGATGGAAGCAGTAATAAAAAGCCTTCCAACAAAGAAATGCTCAAGACCAGATGGATCTCAGCTGAATTGTACAAGACCTTAAAAGAGGAAATAATGCCAATGCTCCTCAAATTATTCTATGAAACAGTGGGGGAAATGCTTCCAAACTCAGGCTATCACCCTGATGGCCAAGTCAGAAAAGGACACTTCAAGATAAGAGAATTATAGATCAGTACCTTTGACAAACATAAATGAAGAAATCCGTTATAAAACAGAATTTAAAAACCAATTACAAAGATCATACACCGTGATCAAGTTGGTGTCATTCCAGGGATGCATGGATTGTTCAGCATATGTAAATCAATGAACATAATATACCACATAAATAGAACCAAGGATAAAAATCACATGATCATCTCAATTTATGCAGGAAAAATGTCTTAAACAAAATTCAAAACCCATTCATGATAATGAATGAGCCTAAAGAGCCTAAGGATAGGAAAATACTTACCTCAATGTCATGAAGACTATATATGATGAATTTAAAGCCAAGATCATACCAAATGGAGAAAAATTGAAGGCATTTCCTCTAAAGTGAGAAATAAGACAGAGATTTCCACGCTCACCGCCCCCCCATTCAATACTGTACCTGAAATTTTACCCAGCCGAATTAGGTAAGAGAAGTAAGTAAAAGGGCTAAAAACAGGAAAAGAGGTAGTCAAATCATCACATTGTCAGTTGACGTGATCCATTACTTACAGATCCTAAAAATTCCACCAGAAAAATTCTAGAGCTGATAAGCAAATTCAGCAAAGTAGCAGAATACAAAATTAACATATAAAAATTAATAGCTTTTCTACAGATACTGCATCTGAAAAATAAATCAGAAAAACAATTTTATTCACAATAGCTTAAAAGAAAGAAAATACTCAGGAGTAAATCTTATAAGAAGTAAAAACTTAACTCCAAAAATATATTCAACCCAATCAATAAATGGGCTAAAGAATTAAACAGAAATGTCTCAACAGAAGAAACACAGAAAGCCAACAAATAGATGAAAAAAAATGTTCAACAGGGGCTGGAGCGGTGGCTTAGCGGTTTCAGCGCTTGCCTGGCTAGCAGGAGGACCTGGGTTCAAACCCCAGCGCCACATACACAACTAAGTTTTGGAGCAACTAAAGCCATGTGAAAAACTAAATAAAGTTGTTTCTCTCTGTCTCTGTCACTGTCCCTCTTTAAAAAAAAAAAAAAAATGTTCAACATCTCTAGCAATCAGAGAAATGCAAATCAAAACTACACTAAGATTTCAGCTCATTCCAGTCAGAATGGCAAAGATGAAGAATAAAACAACAGATGCTGGAGAGGTTGTGGGGAGAAAAGAACACTTGTACACAATTGGTGGGACTGCAGACTGGTACAGCCACTCCGGAAAGTGTTATGGAGACTCCTCAAAAAACTAGGGATGGAACCACTGTATGACCCAGCTATTCCACTCCTGAGTATTTTCCCAGCAGATATAAAATCAGCATACTACAGTGACACAGCTACACCAATGTTTACAGCAGCACAATTCACAATAGCTAAATTATGGATTCAGTACAGATGCCCTCACTGGATGAATGGACCCAAAAACTGTGATTTTATATATATCATACATATACAATATATACACACATACATACAGTGGAATTCTACTCAGCTATTAAAAATAATGAAATCATGGCCTTTGTGGGTAAATGGATGGAAATGGGAAAAGTTATGCTCATGAAATAAACCAAACCCAGAGACTCAAATGTCAAATGTTCTCTCTCACATGTGGAAGCTAGAGTAAAACTAAGGATAGGGTGAAAGATAGACAAACTTATATAATAGACTCACCAAAGTTAGAACAATATATGATCTAGGGGAAATATCAGCATGAAGGGGGAAGAGGGGAATGGGGGGAGGAAGAAGAGGGGAAGACAGAGAGGGAAATGGGGGCTATAAATACTGTAAGGTTTATTTTACTCCCCTGAGAAGCTAAATAATACTCATACAGGCATTTAAAACCAGAAAATTCAAAATAATTATTATATCTGTATATACACATTAATATCTGTAACCAGGGAGAACACAGTGGGGGTAGGAGAATGGGGAGTGGGCTGGGGGAGGGGATCCTGGGCATGAATTAGTTCATTGTTACACTGTGAGAATGTATGAATGTGTAACAAGGAATCCTCTTACTATGTAAGATTATGTTGCAACAATATAAGGGCAAAAAAAAGAATGAAATTGTTACTAGCAGGAAAATGGTGGAATTGGCGAACATTATGTTACACAAAATAAGGGAGATCATTAGGGTTGAATAAGGGGGTGAGGGAGGAGTGGGAAAGGGGTGGGAAACTGATCAAATTATGCTTTGTACATGCATGGATATGCCACAAATGAAGAACTCTTGTATATATTTTATATGGAGCGATAATTTGTTTAAATCCAGAAAAATTTGAGAACTCTTAGAAGATAACTGTAAGAAAAAATGTAGACAACCCTGGGTTTGGCAATGATTTTTAAATACAACACTGAAGGCACAATACACAAAAGAAAGAATCGATAAGCTGGAAAATTAAGAACTTCTGTGCTCTGTAAGACACCATCAAGAGAATGAGAAGATAAGCCACAGATTGGGAGAAAATCTTGGTGAAAAATAGATCCAATAAAGGACTGCTAGCCAATACAAACAACTCTTTTTTTTTAAGAAATTCTCTTTTTTTAAAGAGAGAAGGACAGTGTGTGAGAGAGAGACAGAGAGAATCAACTTTTTTTAATTGAGTTTTTCACATGGTCTTCATTGCTCTGACATTTAGTTGTGTACGTGGGTGCTGGGGTTTGAACCCCTATACTTGCGCATGCTGGGCAAGTGCCTTAACCACTGACCCACCGCTCCAGCCCCCACAAACAACTCTTAACGCTGAACTATAAGAAAACAAACCATCCACAGGGGGAGGCGGCGAGAGGGGGGAACCTAAAGACAAAGACCTGAACTGAGCCAAAGAAGATATACAGATGGTAAACAAGCATATGAAAAGATTTACACATCATATGTCATCAAGGAAATGCTAATTAAAATGAGACACTACTATAACATATCTACTGTAATGACCCAAATCCAGAACATTGATAACCACAAATGCTGGAGAAGATGAGGCGCACAGGGACCCTTACTCATTGCTTGTGGGAATGCAAACACACAGGTTGGTATAGGGCTGAACTTCCCTCATTGACTCTCTGCAGTTTCTCCATCAACAGTGACTAAGCCAGGCATGGACCGCTATTGAAAGGACATTAACACATCTGGTCAAGCTCTGCAGTCTGGGATCTGTACCTTGGTGGTGGTCAGACGTGCCTGGTGGTGGAAGAACGTAGGGGGTAGCCTTCTGCTCTCTGATGGAATATGTGGGCCTTCCAAGGACAGTTAGGGTTTGGGGGCGTGCAGAGGGAGTTGTTGGCGATCCACAGATTTGCAGGCCTGGTTTGACCTCACACACTTTGTACTGAACTTCTATGCCCTTGAAAGAGATGGAGGCCACCAGACCAGTCCTCTGGAATGCTAACATACTAACAGTATCATGTTTGTGACTTCTGTTCTAACTCTATGGGAAGTACAAGGGTCTCTCAGTGCCCAAGGGGATTGGCTGCAGGACTCCCTGCAGATACCCAAATCCATGAAGGTGAAGTCCCTTAACATAAAAGGCCATAGTGTTTGCATAGAACATACACATCTCCTCCTGTAGACTTAAATTATCTCTAGATTACCTATAATATCTATGACCTTGTAAATCCTACGTAAATAATTGTTATACTACATTATAGAATGACAATACAAATTCCTGTGCATGTTTAATAAAGGCACAATTTTATTTTCTGGAGATTCGCAGGTGGTTAACTCTGTGGATGTGGAATCCATGAATACAGACAGTCAATTCTACCTTTAAAATGATGTCCCAGGAGCTCAGCCACTGGATAGAGTAGTAGTCTCTCATCCCTGTCCGAGGGGCTCTCCCCATCCCCAAAAGTCTGACCCCCACATGTGGAAGGCCAGGCTCTCTCAGAGCTATGTTCTCCATGAGGCCTCCCAGGACACCAACTGATGAGTTACTGAAGACACCTCAGAGAAGGCTTCATTGAGTTGCTAAAGGCGGGATGCTGGGACCACCACACTCAATCCCCCAAAGCTGTCTGGCCCCATAGAGCCGTTGGTGACCAGAGACAGCACCAAATACACTCACAGAGGGGAGGACCCAGATCCAGCCAGGAAGGTTACAGCTATTTATAGACTAACAGTTGCAAAACTCCACCAACCAGAGCAAAGCTGGAGAAGAGAAGGACAGGCAGGAAGTGCACAGTGGACTCCCCCTCACCTCCTCTTGCCAAGAACAGGGGCCTGCTGCTCATCCACCTTGGGCCCTCCCAGGTGAGGCTCCTGCAGCCCCTGTAAGGTGGAAACCATGTGCTTCCAGTGCCCCCTTGTGGCCAGAAGAACACAATGGTGAGGGAATTTGAAATTTTCCAGCAGGAAGGTTCCTTCAAGGTTTGTCCAGTATCTGCAAACATTTTCTTCTTAGTCATAGAAGAATTCTGCCACACAGAGCCCCATGTGGATGCCCAAAATGTGAAACTCAGGAAGAAGTCAGGAGGGCAGATCCCAGAGCACTCCACTCGGCTCTATGGAGCTTCCCAAAGCAGGACTGGGAAATGGGTCTTCCCACCCAAGACCTCACATGGATGGGGGAGTCACACAACTTGCCCAGGGCCAGAGGTGACTGACAAATTACAGTAGCATGATAACCTCCACATCTTTTTTTATAATAAGCAAAGCACAATGCCAACAACAGAAGACAGCAGGTCAGCCAGCAAACTCAACAGAGGCCTTGCTTCATTCTGCTGAGCAGAGAACTCTGCCCTGCCACAGCCCCAACAGAGATGGAACTCGATCTTATTAGAATTAATTCTATAGCTGAGGCCCCAGGCAGGAACCTACAGAGCCCCAAGCATTGCTCCAGCACATGACCTTCACCAGGGGTCCAGACTCCTGGAAATGGGAGGAGACCATGATGCAGGGATGATGGAGGCCACTCCTGCCCCACTGCCTTGCCTAGGACACACAGCAGCGGGAGGCCCTGCACCCATAGCTTTCTCCATACCTGCTGCCATCAACCTCACTGTGGTTCTTTGGGATGGATGATTTTTTTCAGGCAGGTGACGACTGCCACTTCTTAGGGAAGGCACAGACTTTATCAAAGTGATCCAAGCAACCATGGAGTGAGCTCAGCATGGGGCCTCACATGCGCTCAACTTTGATCCATATTGATGAGATCTGACTGGCCTTCAGGAAAAGTCACCTTGATATGGCTTGTCAACAGGGTCTCTGGGTTGCTTATAATATTTTTAATCATTTCAGGAAGAGTCTGAAAGTAGAGGAAACTCAGATTCCACCGACAAAAAAGATAAGCTCAGTGGGGAAAGAACCAAATCCCCAGCATCCAAAAGGCTGGGTTTATTTGGGACCAAAGATGGCTGAGAAGCAACTCAAAAGTGGTGGGAGATTAAAATAACACCGGGTGGAAGAGGCTGCTCACTTCATGGCAGCTGGGAGTGAAAAAGAGACAGGGAAGGGCCAGGACCCAATGTTCCCTTCAAGGGCAAACCGCCCCATGACCTAACTTCCTCCAGCTAGGCCCAACCTACCAGAGGTTCCACAACCTCCCCGCAGTGCCAAGCTTCAGAGTAGGTGTTTAACACTTGGGCCTTTGGAAGACATTCCATATCCAAACTAAAGCACTTTCTGTTCTTACTTACCTGCCAGATCGTAGGTAGAAATTAACATTTCAAACTATATTCATCCATACACCTAGATTCCCCACTCTTGTGTTTCAGTGACCACGTGAAGCTGGACAGGTCTAGAACATATTGCCATGGAGGGGAGAGATCACTGCTCAGGAAGTCACAGGTCTTGGGCTCGAATCTTTATTCCGCTAATGTGCTATGTTCTTGGTAAGTTACCTAACACATCCTTCCTCATTTTTAAATGAGGGTGTTAATCAGACCCAGGTTTCTTGAGTGACATCCAAAACCCCTGGTGCCTGGTGGGCTGAGGAAAGCTCATGCTGTTGACCCCTCACTCAGGGTTTCTGACCCAGTGGGTCTGGAGGGGTCTAATAATCTGCATTTCTGAGCAAGTTGCAAAAGGTGCTGAAGCTTCTGGACAGGGAGTCACTCAGAACTGCTAGACCAGAATAAGGCCTCAAAGTTCTGTGGGTCTGCTTTGTTTTGTTAATGGGGATTAAAACCTCCCTAGTCCCTCCTGTGATCCCAGCAGAACACTGATGTGTGAACATCCTAGTAGTCCCAGGCCCTTTCTTTCCTGGATGCACCATGGCACCCTGTGCGTGAAGCAGGTGTGCAAACTCATGCACCTTATTAAATAACTGCCGTCTGTCTTGCCCATGAGGAGCATTCTGCTGCTGTGATAAATGACAAAAAGACAGGGATATTTGGGAGGGGGGATTTTTTTTGTTTGTTTGTTTGGGGGGTTATTTTTGGTATTAGGGATTGAACCAGGGGTGCTTTTTCACTGAGCCACGTCCCCAGCCTGTTTATTTATTTTTTATTTTGAGACAAGGTCTTGCTAAGTTGCTTAGGGCCTCACTAAGTTGCTGAGATTAGCTCTGAACTTGCCATCCTCCTGCCTCAGTCTCCAGAGCCTCTGGGATTACAGGCATGCACCAATGCCCCCTGCAAGAAAGAAGTTTTGAGCACCTGCTGCATCCTGGCCTGTCCCCCCTAATGGTGCTTCTGATGATAAATAACTGATTTCTCTGTAGAGTGGCTGTCATGTATCCTAATTTACAGATAATGACATGATTTGTTCACAGAGGTAGTGAGCACAGAGCATGGCCTCTCAGAAGTGCTCAGGGCATGGTCGCTGTTGCTATTCTCTTACCATACTTGGCACTTTGATCTGACCCTGGATGCAGTGGGTGTCCTAGAAAGATTTCAAGTAGGGAAATGACAAGAGCAGAGCCTCCACTCACAGTGCAGGGCGAGGAACAGAGTGGTCACCGAGAGGTTGGTGGGGAAGAAGGAACAGCTTTTAGAGTTTGGGGCCATTTGATCAGTATTTGAAGGAGGAGCTGAGGCTGCCTGGCTGGACTGTGGAAAAGTCTGCAGGAGCCCCCGCTGGAGCCAAGAGGTGAGGACAGTGTGGAATCTGCCTGCCACAGGGCTTGCGTTGCCTGGGAAACATCGAAGTGGAGTTACCTAGCAGGCAGTTAGAAATCCTGCTTTCAGTAACAAGTATACTCAATCAAAGACAAAATGTTTGCACTGGCCCTTTCCAAAGGGTGACTCTTGAGTGGGTAAAGCTGTCAGGGAAGTGCCCTGATCAAAATCTACTTCCATGTTGCTGGTTTTGGTTGGATCCACTGGGGGACCCTGCCCCTACCCAAGGGCTCCTGCCTGAATCCAAACTAGCCTAGCTGGGATGCAGACCAAACCCAGAAACACTGCCCTGGCATCTCCTGGGTTCAAAATAAAGATGCAGCCCAGGTCCTTCCAAGAGGCAATGACTAAGGCCACAAGGCTAAAGCCAACAACCACCTTCTCCATGCTACAATGTCAGGAATCAAGCATGTGGTCTTGTACACCTGTGCTCACCCTCATCCCCTGCCCCACATGAATACTCACTTTTCTCCCAGAAAGTGAGCTTGACCCTGAATCTCTGCCCAAGTGGGGCTCTGGCGAGTCCTCCCTCCCCTGCTCGCTTGACCTCCTGGCCAGCATGTCCAGGGGTGGAGGAATCTCTCTAGTTTCCTTTGGTGCTGTCTTCCCAACCCTGCTCCTGGGTATAATTTCCCTTCTTTCCCTCATTCCAAGGTTCTGAGAAGCCCCCATCATCCCAAGTTTGTCCCAAGACTGCAAAGTCTGTTTCTGACAATAGACAATTTGAAAAGATAAGACAAGTGACCCTGGTGACCTGAAGGAAATTCATAAAAAAGGGTGACCAATCAGTCTTCAGATCCAATCAGAAACGAAGAGAGAATTTACAGAGGCATTATCTCCAGCTCCACTTGGAAGAGACACCTTAGCCCTGGCCATTAGCATAGTTACAGAGAGGAGGAAGCAAAGTTTCTTAAGTACTAAGTGAGGAAGGTGCTTTCATTTCTTTAATTTTGCTTGACTTTGAAATCCTTCATAGAAAATAATTGAAAAATGAAGCGTTGGTGTTTAATATCAGTTAGGTTGCTTCTTATTCCTCCTTCCTGTGCCCAGTAAAATAATAATGGAGGAATGAACTTGTAAAACAAAAGAGGAGGGGAGGAACCTGAGTGTCCGGAGCCTGCTGAGAGCAAGCAGGAGACAGCTAAAATGGCAGGAGACGGAGGAGGCTCCATACAACAAGGGGAGGGGAAACTTGGAGGAGGCGGGGCTCTCCATGCAACCAGGGGTTGGGGAAACTGGCTGCAGATGCTGAACCACAGCTACGGCCTCTTCCTTCCCCTTTCCCTCCTTACAGCCAGACCAGCATTTTATCTGCAGAGAAGAGGTCAGTGAATATTTATTCAGAGAAATCAAATATGCCTGGGAAGAATTAAGCCTGTGGGAGAATGATAGGGACCACAGGTAGAGTCCTCTTGAAAGGTGCCCAGCCTAAAGAGTCTTCCCCTGTTTTTCTCAACCTATAGTCAATCAGGCTACTCCCCTGTCCCTATGTTCTCCCCACCATCCTTTTTCCCCCTCCCAACATACACGCACACATAATCTCAGGTAGTCTTCTGATGCCAGCGTCAGCCTAGAGGGAAAGAGAACTGTGCATATCATAATAGAGGATACCAACCCCTGGGTAATCAATCCCTAGATATCACAGTGACAGCATCTTTACGATTGGATTCATGGCCATACCATTACAGAACACAAAGGAAAAAGAAAAAGCTAAAAATTTCCAGGAAAAAAAAACCTTAACACCAGGGATAAAGAATCAGACTAGCCATCTGTATGAACCGGGGGTGAGGACTGTAGCTCAGCTGTAGAGCACTCTCATGGCATGTAGGAGGCTTTGGGTCTGATCTCAGCACTATATAAGAAAATAACAATTAAAAAAAAACACACAAGACATAAGCACTATGAAAAGAAAGACCATGTGAGAGCAAATCACTACCTGCCTCAGAAGACAACTAGGAAAACAGAAAACAGAAATTAAACTCATATTAATAGCATCAAAAATCAAAAAGATACTGAGTGCCTTCTAAAAAGAATAAGGTAAATGAAAAATAAAACTGAGAACAACAAAAATATTTTAAAAATTAAATATTTAATGTATAAAATTATATAAATATGAATATATGTTAGGTATGTAAAACATATCGAGCTAGCTAACATTTATAAGGTAGTCAAGAAAGGCTCCCAGAACACAGAGAAAAATTTCAAAGAACCAGAAACTTGAAGGAAATACAAAAGACAGAGGATCAGTCCAGGAGGCAGAACTTCTCAACCAGGAGTTCTGAGAGGAATTAATGCAGACAGCAGGAAATTATCAAAAAAAAAAAAAAAAGATTCATGAAAAATCTCTGATTTAAAGAAAAACACAAATCTACAGATATAAAGGGTTATTAAGTTCATGGAAAAGTAAACAGAAAAACATATACACTTAGATTCATGACCATATTGCAGAACATAAAGAAAAAGGAAAAGGCTAAATTTTTCAGAAAAAAAAATCTAAAATGACTTCAAACACATTTTCAGACATGTAAGAATGAGAAAATTTATATACTGCACCTATTCTGAGAAAGACAATTAAGTAAGCAGTCCAGTAAAATGTGACCAAAGACCAAGAAGGAAGATTTGTGATACACACCACCCTGAAACTCACCTAAGAAGAGTCCAAGGAAAACATGTTTCTAGAGTGGTGTATTTGCTCTAGACACATATTAGTCCACGTCAGAAAAAGTGTGTCTTCATGTATGTTCCAAACAATGGAGGGAATGATTGTGGTGCTGTGTAACAGTAAAGGCATTGTGAGAAAAAATAGCTTTCTTTCCCCAAGAACAGCACGTTTAGAGACTTTGAAATTAGCTTATTGAAAAAGCAATCACATAAAAGAGTACATATATAATGTGATGTTGGGCCTAACATATAGGAATGTGATATAACATCTTTGCCAGTAATAGCACAAAGGGAGTGGGTTGGAATAAATCTACTTTGGCTGAGATCACTTCAGATGGTAATATAATAATTATACCAATGCATTGTTGGCTTTGTAATGTTAATAGATATGATATATATGACAATAATGCCACAGGAAAGAAGGAAAGGAAATAGAGCTATATATGAGTGACATTTCTATATTCACAAGAATTAAGCTAGTAAAAATTTGAAGGTGATTTTGACAAGTTAAAATGTATATGGTTTACTCTGGAGTAACCATCTAAAAAGGACTCAAAAGTTATAATGGAAAAAAATCATTAAAAATTGAAAGGTGAAAGAGAAGGAACTGAGGAATGAAGTTGATCAAATTATGTTATGTACATATAACCATGGCATAATAAATCTATTGTGCATAATTGTAATGCAATAAGAAAAAAGAAGTAGTGTATTGATCAGTAAAAAAAAAAAAAATTGAAATGCAGGGCTGGGGTGGTGACTCAGTGGCTACAGCGCTTGCCTGACATGTGCAAGGACCCAGGTTCAAACCCCAGCACCACAAACACAGCTGAATATCAGAAAACAAACCCCAGATAAAAACATAATGTTGATTCTCTCTTTCTCTCTCTCACTTTCTTTTTTAAAAAAGAATTAAAATACTACATTGTAAAATATTCACTTAATACAAAGGTAAAGAAAGTATAGGGGAACAAAAAAGCCATAAGGCATGTAAAAACCAAAAGGTAATACAGCAGATGTTAAATCCAGTCACACCAATAATGCTATTCAATGTTAGTGAATGGATACAATGCAAAGGCAAAGATTATCGGAGTAGGTAAGGAAAAACTCTAATCCAACTATATATAGCTGTCTGAAGGAGACATGCTTTCAGTTCAAAGACAGAAGCAGATTGAAAGTAAAAGGGTAGAAAAGGATATATTATGAAATTAGCAGCCTTGAGAACACTGGAGTGGATATACTAATCTAGACTTCAAAATAAGTCCAGATTACTACAGATGAAGAAGGACATTTCATACTAGCAAAAGTCACTCTGTTGGAACACATAGCAATCATAAACATATGTGCACTTAATAAAAGATCACCAAAACATATCAGGCAAAACTGACACAAATGGAGAGATAGACAAGTCTACAATAATACAGACTTCAATATCCCACTTTTAATAATGGATAAAACAACTAGGCAGAAGACCAAGAAGAAAATAGAAGATTTGAACAGTACTAAAAATCAACTAGACCTAAGGGCTATCTATAAAAACCTCCATCCAACAATATACATTCTTCACACACAATTGATAATTTGATACTTAGATAAAATTGGACAAATTCCTAGAAAGGTACAAATTATCAAAACTGACTCATGAAGAAATAGACAATCTATTGACCTATAACAATAAAGAGAATTAGTATGCAAACTACCCATAACAAAAAAAGGCCAGGACCAAATGGTCTCACTGATGAGTTCGTCCACTCATTTAAAGAAGAATTCATACCAATTCTTCACAAACTCTTCTAAGAAGTGAAAGAGAGAACACTCCTCAATTCACTCTTTGAGTTCGGTAATACTCTGATAGCCAAAACAAGACAAAGATACCACTAAGAATAAATTTTTTAAAAAATTCTACAGATGAATCCTTTATGAATATGGATGGAGAAATCCTAAAAAAAATACTGACAAATTAAATCTAACAAATAACAAAAAATTATACAACCATGCCCAAGTGGAATTTATTCCTGGAATGCAGGGCTTAACATCTGAAAATCAATCAGCATAATCCAAAAATCATAAATCATCTCAACAGACACAAAAAAATCATTTGACAAAACTCACTTTCATGTTAAAAAAAACTCAACAAACCAGGGGTAAAATTAATTTTTTCAACCTAACAAAAGAGTATATACAAAAACTCCAAATCTAACATACTGAATTGTGAAAACTAGATGTTTTCAGTAACAAGACAAAGAGGTACATTCTTGCCACTTCTATTTATCATTGTATTGGAGCTTCCAGCTAGGGTAATTAGGTAATGTAGAGAAATAAAAGAAATCTAGGTTGGAAAGGAAAAAATAAAAACTATTTGCTGATGACATAGAAAATTCAAACATCTCCACTAAAATATTAAAACTAAATAAAGGATTTCACCATGAGTTTGCAGGATATAAAATCAATATGCAAAAATCAACTATATTTCTATATACTTGCAATGAAGTCTGAAAATGAAACTGAGAAAATAACTCCACTCATAAGAACATTTAGAAATAAAACACTTAGAGGTGAAATGAAGAGTGCAAAACGTATATACCCTGCAAACTACAAAATACTGTCAAAAATTAAGCAAGACATAAATACATGAGAAATATCTCCTTTTATGGTTTGGAAGACTTAATTGTTAAGACATCACTATTCCCCAAATGATCTATAGACTTAATGTGATTCCCATCAGAATCACAACTGTATCTTCATTGTTATGGAACTCCCAGAGACCCGGAACAGCCAAAACAACTCTGAAAAAGACTAACGAAGTTGGCAGACTTACACTTTCTGATTTAAACACGTGTTGGAAACAATGTGTAATCAATATTCTATGGTACTGTCTCAAGGAAAGACATACAGATCCAGCGAATAGACTTGAGAGTCCAAAATACAATTATACATCAATGGTCAACTGATTGTCAATAGCAGTGTCAGTGATATTCAATAGGGAAAGAATATTCTTTTTTTTTTTTTTAGAAGAACAGTGAGAGAGAGAGATACAGAGACAGAGAGAATCAATTTTTATTGAGTTTTTCACATGGATTTTGTTGCTCCGACACTTAGTTGTGTACATGGGTACTGGGGTTTGAACCCAAGTACTTGCGCATGCCAGGCAAGTGCTGTAACCACCAAGCCACCCTGGAAAGAGTATTCTTATGAACAAATGATGGCAAGGCAACTGAATACCCATAAGGAAAAGAATAAAGTTGAACCATTACATCACACCATGTGTACAAATTAACACAAAATGAACCAAAGGCTTGAATGTAAGAGCTAAAATATAAGATTCTTTGAAGAAAACGTAGAGATCTTCATATCCTTGTATTTGGCAAAAGACTCAGGTACAACATCAAAAACCTGAGCACAAAAGAAAAATAAAATTGACTTCACTAAAATTAAAAACTTTCATCCTTTAAAAGACACCATCAATAAAGTTAAAAGACTGGGCTGGAGCGGTGGCTCGGTGGATATGGCACTTGCTTAGCATGCACGAGTACATGGGTTCAAACCCCAGTACCATTTATACAACTAAGTTCAGACCAGTGAAATTCATGTGAAACACTCAATAAAAATTGATTCTCTCTCTTTCTTTCTCTCTCTCTCTCTTTCTCTCTCTCACTGTTCTCAAAAAAAAGTGAAAAGACAACTTGAAGGATTGAAGGATGGGGAAAAATAATGACAAATCATGTATCTGATAAAGGACTTGACTTGTATGTAGCATATACAGAGAAAACTTAAAACTCAATAGTAGGGGCTGGAATGGTGGTTCAGCAGTTATGGCGCTTGCCTGGCGTCTGTAGAGACACGGGTTCGAACCCCAGTACCATGTACACAATGGAGCAACAAAGGCCACATGAAAAACTAAATAAAATTGATTCTCCCTTTTTCTGTCTTTCTCTCTCACTGTCCTCTATCTAGCATTAAAAAAAAAACTCAATAGTAAAAGACAAATAATTTAATTAAAGGAGCAGCAAGCATGATGGTGCATACCTATAATCCCAGAGGCTTGGGAGGCTGAGGCAGGAGGAGTGCAAGTTCAGAGCTAGCCTCAGCAATTAAGCAAGGCCCTAAGAAACTTAGTGAGACTCTGTCTCAGAATAAAATATAAAAAAGTACCCCTGGGTTCAATTCCCAGTTCCAAAATAAATGAATAAATAAACAAACTAAAGGGCAAAGGATCTAAATATTCTTTTCTCTAAGGAAGATATGTGCTCAATAAGAAAATTAAAGAGTTGCTCAACATTAGTAGTCAACAGGGAACTGTAAATCAAAACCACAATAAGATAGATATCACTTCCTACCCACTAGGATGGCTAGAATCAAAAAGTGTGATAATTTGTTGGTGAGGCTGTGGAGAAATCAAAGCCTTCATATGCTGCTGGTTGGAATGTAAAATGTCATATCACTTTGAAAAATGGTCTGGCAGTTTCTCAAAAAAAAAAAAAAGAGAGAGAGAGAGAAAACATGGAGTGTCTAAAAAAATTAGGCAGTTTCTGAAAAAAAAAAACCAGTTTTTACCATATAAATCAGCAATCCCATTTCTAATATATATATCATAGAGAAATGAAAACACAAGTCAACACAAACTATACAAATATTTATAGCAGTATTATTACTAATGGCCAAAATGTGGAAACAACCCCAAGCATCCATCAACAGATGAATAATAAAACAAAATGTGGTCTACCCATACAATGGAGTATTATTCAGTTATATAAAGAACACAGTGCAAATACATACTACAGGTTGGATGCTGAGTGAAAGAAGCTGTTCACAAAAGTTCACATATTATATCACTTTACTTATGTTAAAGTCCAGAATAGGAAATTTTATAGAGACAGAAAATATTTCTAAAAGGTCTGGGTGAGGGAGAAGGGAGGACAAGGGGTTTTAGCTCAATGGGATGGTGTTCATTTTATGGTGATGAAAATGTTCTAAGATTGACAGCAGTGATGGATGCAAATATCAATGAATATACTAAAAGCCATTATACTAAAAATCAAAACAGTAACTACCCATTTTAAATGGGGATGCTGTATAGATTATATCTTAATAAAGTAACATTTTAAAAAATCTGTCTACCTCCTGGTTTATAGAAATTTGAGGAGGAGACAAACAAACAAGTTAATGCTATAGGGAAGCCAAATCACAGTGCAGGGTATTCCACAGACCAGACAAGAATCAGTTTTCCCCAAAGAAATCCTGATCTACAGGAGAGACAGAAGAAAAACAGCCACAGAATAAACATTTATCAAAAGACAACACAATTTAAATGCATACCACATTTGGATTCGATTCCAACAAACTTATAATAAAAAGAACATCTTAGAGACAACTGCAAAAATTTGGATATGAGCTGGATGTTGGATAATGCTAGTTACTTTTACTTTTGTTGGATGAACAATGATGTTATGGGACTTTTAAAAATATCCTTACAGGTGTCCGTGCATGCTGAGGTTAATTACAGGAGACATGACAAAGAGGTAGGTCTGGTACACACTACAGAATACTTTGAACATTTCCTCCTTTTTCTTCCTTTCCATTCTTTCCTTCTTGAATAATCAGTTGAAACGGCAAACATGATAGGTATCCCTGCTTTGGAGAATGGGCCTTGCCGCAAAGGCCCATGTGGGACCCCAGAATTCAGATAGTATGGAGAGAGAGTGCCCACAGGAGATGGGCCAGCAAGGCTGGTCAGAAGCCAAGCACAGGGAGAGAGAAGGCGTCTCTGCACAGCCACACACAGGGTATCTGAGTCCCAGGAGGGGAGGGGGAATCTAGGTGGGAAGGTAGACTGATGTGGGGTGTTAGAGCATGGATAGGGTGAGTGGGGATGGTGAGGCAGGAGGAAGTGGTCTACAAAGAGGAGGGGCAGCAGGCAAGACAAGAGAAGATCACATACAGGGGCCTGGACAAGGAAGTCCAGGGCAATGGGAGTCAGGTAGCTCACTGTTGGAAATGGGAGTTATAAATGTGGAAAAAGAAGAACTGTAAAGACAGTGAATTAGGATTGGAAAAAACTTGTGAACTCATGATTTCCAAAATATATAGACACAGAAATCAACATAGATATTGATGTGCATTTTGTGTGGAGGTTTGAATGGTTTGAATAGGTACACATGTGGTGTATGTGTGGAGTGGGTGAGTATGTATAGGAGTGTGTATGTGGGGTGTGAGTGTGTGTGTGTGTCTATGTATACATGGGGGTATGTGTGTGTGTATAAGTGTGTACGTGGGAGGGTATATGTCCATCTGTGTCTATGTGACAGAGTTTGCATGTATGCACATGTGCATGTATGATGTGTGCATGCATATGTGAGTGTATGTGCCCTAACTCTGTCCATCAAGAGGCCTGGAGCCAGCAACACCCCTGATCTGGTCTGAATAGGTATCTCCCAAAGGCTCATGAGTTGAAGGCTTGGCCCTTAGGCCACAATGCTACTGGCCTTTAGGAGGTGGGCTTTATAAAAAAGACATTTAGCCATTGAGAGTATGCCCTTGAAGGGGATATTGGGACCCAGCCCCATCCTCTCTTTTTCTTTGCTTCCTGGCCACATTGGGTGAGAAGCTTCCTGTACCACACACTCCCACTATGATGCCTGCCTCACCACAGGCCAAAGGCACCAGGGCCAAGCAACTGTGGACTGAAACCATGATTCAAAATAGACCTTTCCTCCTTGAAGTTGATTATCTCAGGAATTTTGTCATGGTGATGGAAAAATGACCAACACAGCCCCCAACAAGCTCACCTAGTGCCTAACAAGGTTTCTTAACAACCACTGCCCTCATAAAGGAACAAGAAGTTTGTGGGAGAAAAGGTGGACTGCAAAGGAGGGTGGGCCTGTTATATATTTTTGTACTAGAAAGAAGGTGCTCAAAGAATGACGAAGACATGTCACAAGGACAGAAGCCAGCTTGAAGGAGCCTCAAAATAAATACAGTGACAGATTAAAACTCATCAAGTAAAACAGGAAACCATGAATCCACACTTACAAAAATAAATAAATGGATAGAACCTAAGGTTAGATTAGGAGCTAGAGTAATTAGCTTCCAAATCCCTTTCACTGGATATGCCTCAACCCCAAGGGAAGAGGAGTAAGTCTCCAGGGGGGCAGTCTGGCAAACACCTCCTTTACTGAGTGACCAAAATAAACACCATCTGTCACTTCCAGCTAACAAGAGGCCCTGGGATGCATTATTTCTGTGAGAAAGCAGTAAGATGCATAAGCTGACCAAATAGTGGGCATGTTCATCAGCTTTCCATTTCTGTAACAATTCATCTGATATAATCAACTTAAAAGGAGGAATGGTTCATTTTGGTTTACAGTTTCACAGGTTTCAGTCCATGGTCCCTGGGCCCTGTTGGCTTTGGAACCTGTGGCAACGGTAGCATGTGATGTTGGGAACACATGGTGGCACAAAGTTGCTCATCTCTATGGTGGCCAGGGAGCAACCACAAAGACAGGAAGGGACCTGTATCCCACCCCTTTCAGGGCACATCCCTGTGATCTCACTTCCTCCCAAGTGGCCCCGCCTCTTAAAGGTTCTACCACCTCCCAGTAGCACCACAGACTGGGGACCAAGCCTTTAAGCACCTGGGCCTTTGGGGAAAACTCCAGGTTCTCTAGCAGTGAGGATGCAGCAGACGAGCTCAACAGAGAATGGCCCCAAGTCAAAGGAAGCTGCAGACATGGTGCTCAGGAGCAAGATTCGGAACAGGATCCTTTTGCAATAAAGCACAGTCCTGAGGACAACTTGTGGAAACGCAAGCAGGCTCTGGAGCACTACATGGTAGTATGTATCAGTGTTCAGGTCTGGTTCTGAGGCTGCTCTGTGGCTGGGAAGGACAATGTCTTTGTTTATTGGCACTCAGCGCTTACTCAAGGCTGATGCAGTATTTGACCAAGTGACTTCTAGTGATCCCAAAGAAACAATTTTTTTTTATCCTATACTCTCAGAAGATATTCCAAAAAGTTGATAGGGTAAGATACAGGTGAATCCCAAGGTCCAGCAGGGCTGCCAGGTCCCCCTGGGATAGGAGGAAGTCCTGAAATGCTATTGCCCATGCTAATTGGAATGAGAAGGAGAGGTTCCATGTGTTCAAAGACACAAAACAGCCACCGAACTAAAACGTGCCAAAAATGGGGAAAAAGTAGGAAAAGTGATGTGAACTTTAGTTTTCCCCTTGCAACATCAAGAAATGAGACTTTAAATGGTCACATGAATGGATCTAATAATTCAATGAACAGTAATTTAATTCAAAGTAAGCATGTATTATAACTAAGCACATTCCTTTGGGATCAGGGAGGGTCTTGGTCAAGAGAACTTTGAAGAGACACTGTGGGCGATGTTTTCTCTCAGACACAGTGAAAGGGCAAGGAGGACGGGGCAGGGGGGCTGGTGTTTTTCTTTCAACGCTTTTCTGCTGTATCTTACTTGTTTGTATTTTGGGTGTCACACTGATAAATATGTAAAAAGCATGCTGCTGAGGTCATAGTGTTGGGCAAATACTCCATGTCCCTTCACGCACTCCTCAGCCTCCTGTCTGGTCAGGGTAGGACTGATGGACTGGGAGGGGCAGGGACATGTGCCACTTCCCCAGCAAAGCCACTGAAAGCCAGAGACCTTTCTCCAGCCCCTCTGAGCCTTTGGAGCTCCCATGTTGAGAAGGCCAATCCAGATGAATGCCTTCAGTGGTCCTGAGCCACCAAAGCAACAGAGGGGCCTCAGGTGCCACGTAACACAAGGAAGCCTTGGTATACCTCGGGGCTCAAGCTGGGTTAGGTGAAGCTTTTGAGAATTCAGATTTTATTTTTTCCTGCAGCACAAGACTGACTAATACAAAGGGAACTTCAGAACAACAAGACATTAAGTGGAGGGGTTGGGGGGCTTTTAAAAAGTGATGTCATCATTGTACTAATTTATGGGGCACAATGTGGTGTTCCACTCTGTTCATACATTGTGTAAAGATGAGATCAGGATAACTAGCACTTCCATCCCCTCATGCACATCATGTCCTTGTGGGGGAGCATTCAGAGTCCTCTCTTCTAGCTTTTTGAAATTATTGATAGCTAGATACCCTACTGTGCAATAGAACCAGAATTTATCTCTTTGAGCTAACTGTGACTTTGTACCCTTCAGCCAACCTTTCTCCTTCCTCTCCTTCTTCTTCCCAACCTCTGGTAACCATGATTCTATTCTCTTCTATGAGATCAACTTCCTTTGATTCCACATTAATGACACCATGTGGTATATGTCTTTCTGGGCCTGGCTTATTTCATATAACATAATGTCTTGTAGGTTCATCCGTGTTACAAACGACAGGATTTCATCCTTTTTTAAGACTGAATACTATTCTGATGTGTGTGTGTGTGTTTGTGTATTTGTTTTCTTTATCCATTCATATATTAGATTGAGCCCATATCTTGGCTAATGTCAATATTACCACAATAAGCATGGGAATCCTGATGTGTCTTTGACATATTGATTTCATTTTTCTTTGGATAGTGGAATTGTTAAATCATACAGTAGATCTGTTTTTAATTTTGGGAGAGACCTTCATGCTCTTTTCCATAGTGACTGTACTAATTTTCATTCCTACCAACTGTGTGTAAAGGTTTCCTTTTCTCCACATCCTTACCTACCAGAATTTGTCTTTTTTTTTTTTTTTGCGCTTCTGACAATGGCCATGCTAACTGGGGTGAAATAATATTTTACCATGCTTTTAATTTGCATTTCTATGATGGTTAGTGATGCTGAGAATTTTTTTCACACACCTGTTGGCCATTTCTGTCTTCTTTTGAGAAAATGTCTACTTAGGTCTTTTGTCTAACTTTTACTTGGCCTCATCCTATTGAGTTGAGTTCTTTATATATTCTGGATATTAATCTCTTAGATAAATAGTTTGTGAAGTTTTTTCTCCGTCCTTGAGTGGTCTCTTCGTTCTTTTGCTTCCCTCCTTTGCTGAGTAGAAGCTTTTCATTTTGATGTCATTCCATTTGTCTATTTTGCCTTTGCTTTCTGTGATTTTGGAGGCTTATAAAAAATTCTTTCTGTCTTTTAAGTTATTCTCAGGGTAAAAGAAAAGCCTAGTGAATGTGGGAGTGTTGGACTGTTGCTGTTGATTCGTGGGGTAATGAATAAAAGTCCCAGTGTGTGCTCCTAAATGTGCAATAACCTGAGACCATGTGAATCAGACCCATGGAACACCCAGTCTCCTGTGTGGCACTGGCTCGTCCCAATGGGAGCAGGGGGCCTGTCTTACTGTGCTGGTTCCGCGTGGCCAAAGGGATGAATCAACGATGAGTGACTCAGAGGATAATTTTAGACACATGGGCTGACTAAATGATTCAGAAGATGTTGAAAATTAGAAGAAGAAAAGAAAAGGATTTCCAGGCTGCATCTCTGAGGCTACTCCAACAGACCCAGTCACCAACTTGTTATTGCTGCTATTTTAGGGTCAATATTTTCAACACCTTACCAGGAGTGCTCAGAAGCTGCTGCTGATGCCCTTCTCACCCCGGTTTCCAGTGACCTCAGCACACAGAGGGAGGCTCAGAGGTTGGCAGATTCCAGAGTAAATTTAGATGCAGAACTGTTTTGCATCCTTCTTTCTCTGAGTTATCTGTTCTGCCAAGTTCCCTCCTTTATAGTCAGGGACCAACCAATTACCATGAAAATCAGATGAATAAATATTGAAGAGAATGTGTTCAGCGTCTATTTTGGTGTCCTCACAGCAAGGAAGCAATGCTACATTTTTAATTAAGTCTTTCATTTCCATTTTCTTCTCATCTAAAGCTATCCTCCATAGGATCAATTAAACTAAATAATCAGATCCAGATAAAAGCCCCCCAAAAGAAAAGTCATTAGCAGGTATGACTTCACAAATGTTCCCAATGGTACTACACATTTCTCCAAAATTAAAACTATATGAATAGCACAGCTTGGGTACTGGCTTATGTGGACACCTGGCTTAACCACACTACCATGATGGCATGTCCTCATTTTCCACCCCATCTTGACATTGGTTCATGAATGTAGAATAAATGTATTAGTAGTAGTGCGTATCTCTATTTCTAAATTATTCTTTGGTCTATAAAGGCTAAATGAAAAACAATAATCATCTTTGTTCTATATAATGACATATTTAGCTAGATTTTAACATTTTGTGTTTTTCAATATCCCAAATTTTCAACTGAAATATGTATATTCTGATAGAATTGCTTGGGTATTTTCTCTTAGTTCCCCACAACTAAATCATTAGATGGCCTAAGCAAGAAGAAAGAACTCTGGGATGGTTTTAGGTAGAAAATCTTGCTTATGATTCTACCCCTGTAGTAATGTGTAAACCTTACATCCCTACACACACACGCACACACACACACACACACACACACACACAAACGTAACCTCCCTGGATTCTCAATTCCTCACCTGGAGAAGCCCAGGTTGATTCAGCATTCATTGAATGTTTACTGAATACCTACGGTGTGCCAGGCATCACTTCAGGTACTGGAGGATACTGCAACAAATGAGGCCTCTACCCTTACACAGATTAGAGGCTAGTGGAAGCAGAGAGGAAAATAATAAAGCAAATTAACAAATATACAAATGCTTGCTTGTCATAAGTGCATTAAAGCAAAAATAAATCAGAATAAAGAAACAGGAAATATCCAAGAAGTGGAAACACCAGGGAAGCCTCTACTGATAAGACATCTCTAACTTGGAGGAAGCCTGGTTCACTGTAGGAAGCTAGTGTAGTCACACAACCTTGATATCCAAACCAGATGGGTACACACTCAAAAGCAGCAAAGGAGGTTAAGATGGACTTCACTTGCCAACAGAGACTTCAAAAATCCTAAAGAAAATATGAGATATCCAAATCCCACAAGCTATTTCACAGTTATTATGCCAAGGGAAGGCGTGCTTATGATAGGATCACAACATCAGAAAGATCTACATAGTTCTCATGTGGACAGATTTAAGAAAAACACTACACAATTACTTCAAAAGATGCTGAAGAAGCATTTGATGAAGTTCTATATCTATATATGACAAGAGTAATTAGGTAATTAATATGTATTTTCCACCAAAAGCTAAGAACGATCCACTAAAAGGCTACTGCAAGCATCCTTAATGCAGGAAAACTGGAGAACATCTCCTTGCAGTTGGGGTCAGGCAAGGGCGTCCCCTCCTGGTCAATGCTCGAAGGTGCTCCTAGCGAGTGCAGCAAGGATGGGCTCTGGAAGGCAGGAGACAGTGCCAGGGAAACTGCTGGAATCGGCAACATTTCTGGGCACAAGATCACGTCACCTTCCTCTTCCTGCAGCAGTAATTGTTGAGAAAAGGTAACTAAAAATAACATACCACTTACAACAGGGACTGCAACAATACACTCAGAAATAATCTAACAAAGGAAACAAAAGAACTTTCTGGAGAGAATTTTAAAAATCTATCGAATGATATCTTAAACACTCAGTAAAAGGTTCATCACATCATGGGGCAATGGTCTGTTCTTCACCAAATTCATCTAAACCTTCAGCCCAAGTCCTATCAAAATCCCATCGTGTATTTCTGGCAACTTAACAAACTGTTTCTAAAGATCAAGATAAGGAAGAATATAGAACAGCTAGGAAAATTCTGATGAAGGAGAGTGAAGAGGAAGGACTCACACCACCAGACAGAGCGACAGCTGCAAAGGCATAACAATCAAAACAGTAGAGTTCTTACACAAGCAATAGTCAGGTCAACAGGACTAAGTCCAGAACAGACCCAAGACATCAAGAACTCAGTATGTTCAGTATAGCACAGAAAAGATGAATAATCTGGTAAATGGTGTCCAAAAAGGGGGCTTACTATAATGAAGACTTAAATTTTTCTTGGTTTCAATCTCATATTTTATTCAAAAGTATGTCCCATTGGAGTTAAAACATAATTGTGAAAGATAAAATTATAAAAATAATAGAAGAAAATACAGAATACAGTGCATTTGTGTGGATGAGGAAAATTTTAAAACTCAAAACATAAATCATAAAGGTAAAATCTGATAGACTCACCTACATTAACAAAGAAAGACTACC